>OENT01000925.1:0-37288 GCA_900239685.1 Rotaria macrura
AGACTAACAAAACTGACACATTCAGATACTTACCCCCTGTACCGATCTTGGTTCCAATTAGGGATGCAACGGTGACGAACCGTCACCGTTGTATCGTCACCGTTTCACCGGTCTTTACCAGTAACCATAGTACCGGTCACCGTCACCGATCTTCACCGGTCACCGGCCATTGTTACCTCATTTACCGGTCTCATTGGTCGCTTTCATTTGTACAGAGTGTATATTTAGCTCATTTTCACTATTACACTTGATAGGGGGTGAGAGGCTCTTTCGAAACCAGTTACTTAGCACTCGAACAACAGCGAAGTCCTCCCTTAAATCAGAATTTCTAGTAAAGTAGGCTGTGAGTCAAGCAATAAGGCATAAAAGTTGAAGTGCTCGTGAAAAAAGATTGAGAATCTGTCATGAATATGTTCAAAAGTTTTAATTGACTTGCATATGAATAGCATTGTGTTCAATATTTCTTTCCAATACAATAGGAGTAAAACAATACCAATACCACCAATATTATTGGTGTTGTTACATCCCTACAATAGATCGATAAGAAAAGTTCAAAAAGCTGACTGAAAATTTTAAAATCTCGGTATTAATAGTGTTAGGTTAAGTTTTTAGGTAGCAACTAGAATCTCAGAGTAGAGTTTACTTTAATGCATTTTTCGATAACTAAACACACTATGAAGAGAAGTCGGTTTATTACCGAAGCTGTACCTGGTGTAACCGGTAACGGCCACCATTGAAACCGGTGAAGCAGGTGACCGGTGACGGTGACCAGTGATGACCGGTGAAACAGTGATGGTATGCCGTTACTAAAGTTACCGTCACCGTTGCATCCCTAGTTCCAATACATGGGTTCTTTTTGAAACTTTCAAGATAAATTAGGAGTACTGCCGCTAGCAAATATACAAATTTTCAGCTCATCTCTCGTCATATCTTTTGTGAGATAGTTCAATTTTAAGGTCGAAAAATAGCACTTTTTCAGTCTAGAACTTCTTCGACGCCTAACGTACAAAATAGCTCGGACCGTTTCAAATTACAGAACACGCATTGTTTGATGTAGCTATGGTGTTCGCTTTTTGAATTTCCGATTAATTCTTTAGTAATCGAAAAGCGATTGCAAAGGGGGTGGGCTGTGGTTAAAAATCGATGTGAATTTTCAATGATAGAATTAATTCTATAATGAAGGAAAAAAATAAGAAATACTCGATCGTAACAACCTCCAGGCAGATGAACTCTACAAACAAAAAGGACCACCTATTTTCTTCTTTCTTTGTTCAAATAATTCTATGATTAGCATATATTTTTGATTTTTAGGCGTTTTACACCGATTTCTGACCGCCTTCGCAATATTTTTTCGATTACTAAAGAATTAATCGGAAATTCAAAAAGCGAACACCATAGCTACATCAAACAATGCGTGTTCTGTAATTTGAAACGGTCCGAGCTATTTTGTACGTTAGACGTCGAAGAAGTTCTAGACTGAAAAAGTGCTATTTTTCGACCTTAAAATTGAACTATCTCACAAAAGATATGACGAGAGATGAGCTGAAAATTTGTATATTTGCCAGCGGCAGTACTCCTAATTTATCTTGAAAGTTTCAAAAGGAACCCATGTATTGGAACCAAGATCGGTACAGGGGGTAAGTATCTGAATGTGTCAGTTTTGTTAGTCTCCACAAACTGCCATGCCAATAGATTTTTCAAAATTATTTTATATGAACAATATCGTCTGCCTGAGAACTACAAACCCTGAAGGTTTTAGCTTCATCTGATCATTTTTAGTATATAATATGAAATATTCGATGAAATATTCATGTTGTGTCCGAGAACATTTCGCCTGTGGGCTAATATTTGGATTTAAGGAACTTGTTACAGAAACGTTCAATTTTAATGGCATAATAGTGTATGAGAGTTCGCTATTAGATCTATCCTAGCACCTCATCATTTGCTCATAACCGCTTCTCAATGAAATATTATAAAAGAGGAAAGTTTGTCCCAGAACTTTTGTCCGGCACTGTATGTTATGAGTTTTAGTTTTCGACATCATTGCGTCAGAGAAGTCGTCAATTTCGATGCACATGTCTAGTAAGAAAACGAGATGACACGGATGGCTGAACTGAGAGTGGCTACTACACATCTCCAATATTGAGAAAAAGAGGCATAATTTTCAAAGAAACGTTGTTTGTTTACTATCTACCAGAAGTCACATTACTTTTTATGATGCTTAAAATCTACATTAGTTAGCCACATGTTCACTGTCATAGTCAATTAGTGGCACAACCACGATTTTTAGAACAGTGGAGAAAAGGATTCGGGCCTTCAAAGTACTGATAAAGTGAACAAAATTAGAAAACATGTAATGAGGCTCTTTAAATCGAACATATATGAACCAAAATCATTTCTTAAGCCTGAGTCAGGTATGTTTTAGGCAATTTCTAATGTCTCTGTTTATGAAATTCAAAACTACAATGATGGATTTGTGCAAATGATTTCAAAATTTCATGTGGATTTATTTTGAGATCTTCAGGAATGCAAGCAGCAGTGGAATATATACACATGACGTCATCACAACGAGTGAAAAGAAGCTATAGGATGCAAATGATGTCCCCAGCTAAGAATTCGGTTCGAAAATAGGAAGATAGTAGAATGAGTGTCTTCTAAACGTATAGACGAGCAAGGAATAATACTAGATATAAGTAAAAATACAAGGAGCTATTCTTTTTTATAATTCTTCACAAAAAGCAGAAGCGAGGATTGTATTAGGAATTCAGACGGAAGGAAAAAATACAGTTAGTGTCAACTTCAAAAATAAATCAACAATTCTGAAAAAGTAAAATTTCAACGGGCAAATCTCCAAATGAAATGGATCATTGTCCATTTGTCTTCCCCTTTTACTTACGCGGCTGGACTTAATCACATATATAACATGTCAAAAAATCAGCTGATCTAAATCAGAATGAACATGACAGCGATTCATATAAAGGTCATTATTACGAGAACTCTATCAACGTCTATGTTAACAAATTTTGATCGCCGCTCAGTCGCTTGATAGTTTATAGTCAACTATATTCGTAGCTATCTGACTTATCAACAAGGACAATTACGACGAATTTTTATTGCTCTCGTTCCATGAAGTGACACTCCACACCTAAGAGCACAACGCCATGTGTCTCTGATTGATATCATCATATTGAAGATATCATCCAAAGATTATTTATAATATTTGATTTCAATTTAGACAAACGAAACACTATATAAGGAAAATCGGATATCATGCGATACCTTAAGAGATCTCCATGATTGCCCTGACGTGCTAGCGAGCACCAGACGATATGTCATTCTGGAGAACATCGTGTCACACAATATGGGTTTACACAAAGAATTTTAGGAATAAAAAACACAGTCTCGAACGATTATTATGCAGTAACCATACACACTTAGAATCTCCTCAATAAAGCTAATGGGTTTGTGAGCAATTGATTGGCACTATCAACTTATTCAACTGTTCACGTTGGTTAGAAGCTCGCTGAGTTCTTGATCATCGATATTAAATATTCTGCATTTCTGTGTATTTTGTAGCTGTATGTTCTGGAACAACATTTTTCTTAAGTCACAGTCAATTTTTATCAAAAATACAGCGAACGTTCTGCATCTTATCCTTCCAATTAGGTAGTACTATTCCATGACAAAGATCCATGTGAATCATAGTTTTTATTCTGTATAGAAAAATAAGCTTTGCAATTTTATTTTGAAAAATAAAATATCGTTTTTTCCCTATGATAATCTCTATTGAGTTCGGATGATTGACACAATAATGACACTAATGAGGTGGAAACTGATTCAAAGACCAACCTATAAATGATGTAAGATGATGAAAAAAGTGATGCCGATTGAAACTAGAACAAAAAAGTACCACTACCAGATACTGTAGTTCAAATATTTTGATAATATTTAGTTGGATGAATGAGGCAGATCGTTCTAAACACAACATTTTCTAAATTGATCGACGTGTTACTTATGTAGATTAATATCTTAGTTTTGAATCTCCTTAAAGTAGAGGTTTAAAAACTTTCTGTCTTCTAAGTAATAGACAATTAAAGAATAGCAGTAACTAAGAATTGCACATAAAATCTAAAAAAATAAGTTACATACAGAATTTTTTACCTTTAATTGTTACAGCATGTGTAAAAATTAAAAAGTCGTCATTGTTCGATATTAGAGTTGATGTAGTGAATTCACTGGTACACGATGGGTTTCGCAATAAATTTTTTCAATCTCTATGAGATAGTATTGTTTTGACAGGTCAAATATGTTTGATTCATTCATCTGTCGTTTATTAGATGTAGTTTAAAATCCAAATGGAATTTTTCGAGTGTTTAAGAGATCTCAAGATAGGCTCATATTGTTTTGTTCATAAAAGTGAATAAGAATCAAGAACAAATACTCTTCAATCATTATAAAAAATTTAGTTATTTTTTCAAGTTGTTCGTGCAAATCATACGATTTCATGATGATGATGGTAAATATGGTACATATAATGTATGATCTATAAGAAGAACTACTTCAACAACTCCTGACCCGATCTTCTCGGCTTGGGAAGAATTCCTAGTTGTTACAATGGTATCTTGCTGATAAATATTGTCCATCTTTTGAAAACATTAAATGAACTTTCTCTGGAACGAGTTCTCTAAATCCTTGCATTTGACTTTCCCATTTATCAAAGTTTTGACTTCATAATTGAAATCAACAAGCATCGATTTTAGCCTCAATCTACTACTAGACGGTAACAATTTTGGAATGTCCCATTGTTAACGGACTATAGCTCGTTCACACATTTATCTTGATTTCTATTAATAGGGTGATAACTTGTTGTTTACAAATATTCGAATCGTTTGAAAAAATTTGCTTATTTGCAATGTCACCTAGTAGTAGTATTTCATCTTGTTTAGTGCTAATATTGATGTATTATGTGTTGATCGAATAAGATCTATAACATTCAATGTTTTGCGAATCAATAGAAAATATCAATCATAATGGCGTCATCTTTTCTGTCGATGACCTAATTTGAATTAACCGGAGCAATGAATGTAATGCTGAAACAACACACAAAACGAAGGATCGCAAAAGTTTTCTTTGAAATAAATACAGTTCGTCATAGGCATAGATTTCGTTGTTGTCTTTTTTCTCTTTAATTTCACATTGAATAAGTAGGATCTTAAACGATTGTAGCTATCTTTCTCCATATACGATGTTGATAGATGAGGATGGGAGTTATCGTTTCTTTATCTGACATATAATCACGATGGACTGTTGTTACGTACAATCACAGCTCACTTGAACAGTATTTTAGGTCAGGTGTTCTTTTTTATTTGACAAGATTTACTTGAAAAGAAAAAAAGTATTAAATGTACAATAACTAATTGTTTCTTGCATTCAAAAGGCAAGAATATGATATAAAGTTGTGTCATTGGCTTACTTCTAATGCAAGTCTTATGAAAACACGATTGACTTTTAGAGATTGATATTCAAAATAAACAGATTGCACTTGATGAAAGCGATAGTCTTTTATTATTTTTCTAATTCGAATTTCGAAATGAAAACCATGAATGAGCCTGTTTATCATCTGTTCCTCTTTAATTTGATAGGATGATAGATGAAATCATTCTCATTGGTTGACATCTGTAAAATTTTCAAATTTGAAAAAAAACTTTATTCATATGAAAAAAGACATGACTCAACAATAATCAAAGACTGTTAATGATTCAAAATTTTCCTGATCAAAAATCTAATTGCAGATTATGGTTTTGGAAAGCATGATGGTAAAACATGGAAAGCAATAGACGATCCAGAAAATGTTTTCTTTTTATTTCAATCATTAACCTCTTTGAAATTATTCGATTGAAAAACCAAGCACATTTTAGATAATTATAATTTATTGAACGTTAAAGATGAGTACAGCCACGAAAATCGTGAAAAGTGGTGGTGAAACACCAACAGAACTTGAAATTGATGTTTCACAGGTTGAATTTCTTCTTCATAGGTATTTTTTCATGACTTCAATGATTGTCTTTCTAGCAATTCTCTGAACTCGAAGGAAATGCACAATTCAAAGGTCAACTACGTGAACTTTATATAACTGGAGCAAAGGTAAAATAATCATGTACAATGTTTGAATTGAAAGAAACAAGAACTTCTTTTGTATTTTGGACACTAGAAAGTTGAATTAGGTGAGGGACGATCAGCATTGGTCATCTATATTCCAGTACCAAAAGTCAAGAGTTTCCAACGAGTTCATTCTTTACTCGTTTCTGAACTCGAAAAAAAATACAATCAAACAGTTGTTCTTGTTGGACAAGTAAGTCACTTGTCAATATGATAGTAAAGTTCGAAAGAAAATCTTCGTTCTAGCGTCGAATTCTACCTAAACCAACACGAAAATCGAAAACACAATCGAAACAAAAACGACCAAGAAAGTCCGTTTGTTTTTTTTCGCACACTGAACTATGTTTTGTTAAATAATGAAACATTTTTTTATATTCAGTCGTACATTAACTGCAGTGCATGATGCTATTCTACATGATCTTGTCTATCCTGCTGAAATAACTGGAAAACGTATTCGAATAAAATTAGATGGTTCGCGTCTATTCAAAATTCATCTTGATAAAAATCAACAAACCCTTGTCGAAACCAAGGTTTGTTCAACGTCGAATCGCTTTGATCAATACGAAGAATTTGGTTTTCATTTTTTCTTGTTAGGTGCCGGCTTTTCAATCGATTTATAAAAAACTCACTGGAAAAGATGTTCATTTTGAATTTCCAGAAATACTCGTCTGAACAGAACAACAACAAAAAGAAGAAAAATTTTTGTAATGAAACAACAATGCAATATGATTGTTGTTTTGCTTTGTTGTCCACCATTGATTTATTGAAAAACATCAAAAATAAAAATACAGAGGGAACATTCATAGTCCCATGCTAGGGCAACATGCTATATTATAAGTGATTTTTAAAAACGAGCAGAAACTGAATAATGAAATGAAATCTAGATACTAACTAATTAGTGATATTATCTCAATTAAGAAAAAAATCTAGCTGATCTAAGTATATATTTATGAAAACAATCGACTAGTTGAGTTAGACTAGCTCTATCGGAAAGACTGTGTATTTCAGGTGAGATAGAAATATAAGGTTAAAGCTAAGGTTCCTGTAGATATAAAATCTACAATAATCTGAGGAATTTTCCTCTGACCGCCATCAATGAATTTCCACAGTTTTAGTTTTCTCGTAGCACAGTGAGTACCTTATTTTGTGTGTTAGTCTAAGCTTCGTTTTGACATATATATGTATATATATTATTTTCTTCAGTTGAGATCAATGCAACGCTGAAAACTGTCTTAAACGTTGAACATCATAAACTTTTAAATATTTTTTACACGAACTAACAGAATAGTATTCACACAAAATAACCGGCGGATCTTTGTTGTAACAAGAAATTTTTTCGTTTAAAACAATTGTAGCATCTGAAAGAAAAACGAGGAAAGTGTACGATTCCTTCGAGCATTGGCTGAAATTTAACCTGTCTTCATAATACATAGAATTTACTTTGGACTATGTAATTTTCATAATTAAACAACAATTCTTCATGACGTACGCGTAAATGTTCCATCTCAGTTAAAAGTAATCTTTATGCGTTCAAGAAATCTGACTGCACGCTGATACTTCAGACAGATACTTGTAGCAGCGTCAAAAAATGTTCATTGAAAATCCGAATCAAATTAATTGTAATAATGAATATGGAGTTATCTTGTTCGTGTGTAATTTTATGATGTCAAAGAAGGTTTTCTTCTTTTGCATAAGATCGTAAAAGAGCGTCAGTAATGATTCTATACTAACTCACTGTTAAATTAGCTATCAATATGTTAATCACTCATTTTCTAGTTTACGAAAGTGATTACTTGCTATTTTTATTTTTATCAATCAAATTTTGAAAGATTGATGCAATCAATTTCTCAAAAATACTGAGCATTTCTCTACAGATATATAACAATGTAGCTATGTATTGAACTTTCTTTTTCTCGTTAAATTGCAATTTCAAGCAATAATTCAGTGTACAGTATTAACTCTCTTGTCAGCAATCATCCATTCTTGATAATAGAGATTTTAGTTTCTATGATATTCACATAGAGGTACCCTAATATTGAGACATGTTTACTGGTCACGCTGTACAGTAATATCACAATAGTCTTATTCAATGATCCTGTTTTTCTCCTACTGTACAAATTGATCTACTTCGTCTTGATGTAACAAGACATCGATTTAATCAAATTTTTTGAACGATAAGTTACATCTAGATTCACTAACATGAAAGCATGTAATAGAAAAAAGAAGTACAATTGATCCATATTGTTTCTAATCCGAGTTGAAAATTAGTACATAATCTATTTTTACATTTTAGTAGTTTTTATCCCACAGCAGTACGTATAGCATCACTGTTTGTAGGTTCTGCATGAAATAAATAGAACATATGTTGTTTATATTATAAGTTTGTCATTATTCGTAAAATTCGCAACAGCTCCATGTTGTGAGGGTTGTGAGAATGCTGAAACTGTGCTCTCTTCATGGTTATTGTTCTTTTGAACTTAGTATTAGAGATGAAATCAACACATGCCCAAGTAACATTACTCATACAACTTATGCTTTCGAAGGTATTAAACCAGTGATTTTCTATTTAAATGACATCGATAGAATTCACGTTGTAAAAATATATCGATCTCTTAAGTATAATAATGGATTGGATTAATTGAAGAAAATCTATTCGATAAAATTTATTTTCGAAGAACACTATTTCGATGGATCTCATGTTTCTGAAAGAAAATATCCTACGATCAAGTCGACAGTAAAACATTTCACAGTCGATCGTAGATGTGTGAAAAATGTTCATTTATTTCCGACAGAAAAAGATCGAGATGATGAAATAAAGAAAAGCAAACAGAAAAAACAAACGTGTAAAGATCATCAGAAGGACAAAAATGATTTGTACATAAAATAATCACACAAATATTTTTATTCAATCGAATTCAAGTGGATTGAATCCTCCAGTAGGAGCAGATGCAGATGATGAACCATTATTGCCTCCATTGTTTCGACGATTATTATTATTATTATTATTATTATTGTGATCATTATTATTTGTTGCTGATGCTTGTTGTTGATTCGGTTGTAGATTAAAATATTCACGATTAGTTGTATTATCACCATCTAAAGTTACACGACATGTTGGACATGTGCCATGCTAGAAAAAAAATAAAACAAAACAATGAGCATTTTTGGTTTTTGTTAAAATAATGATAATCTCGATAGATACTAGTCTAAGCCACCGTGATATACATTCTTCGTGAAAATGATGTGAACAAGGAAGGCGCTTGGCCTCATCGTTTTCTTTAAAATCATCCATGCAAATTGCACACTGTAAATTATCGTCTTAAATATAAACATATTTCGTTTTGTTATTCGAACATGAAAATCGAATATATGTGGCAACCTACTAGCTTGTGCAGCTGTTACTTTTACTGTTGGGATAGCGTTGATTCGAGTTTCTGGCGCTGGTGCCGGACCACTACTTTCTCCCATTTGATTTAAAAACTGAAAGAACAAAAGAAAAAAAATTTAAATCTATACATATGTAAACTGATATAAATATTACTTGAGTAAGAAAAGCATCAAGATTTGTAGGATCCAAAAATGTTGCTCCGCCGCCATTATGCATGACACTAAACACAATAGAACCGATCCCTTCTTGGAATAGATCAATCTGTAATAATTACAAAGGAAATTGGGCACCACCACCACCCGTAAGTCCTCCTGCAAGTTGCGTTAAAATTGTTTGAAGGAAGTTTCCTAACTCTTCACTTCCATTTGCATTGTTTCCATCGTTGGCAGGAGATCCACCACCGATAACTATTGTTGTATTACCAAATGGTACTCCACTATGAAGTTGAAACGTTCCACCTGCACGTCTCAGACCACTCCGAGATTGGCTAAAACTTTATGCTGATTCTATTCATTGTTTCAATCAAAATGATAAACCTACGATGTTGGCTCTTGTGCCGGAGTTTCTTCAATAAAACTATCATGACAACGTGGACATTCAAAATTCTAAACAGAAATATTCATTCAATATTTCATAAGATTCTTTAAAAGTTGAATCTAAAAATTCTAGCACATTCGAAAGCGTTACTTTTAATTTCAGGAAAGATCAATTTATGTGATCTCGAATACATCAACTATATTTCTTATGTAAAGATTCCTACTAGTCTCTAAGGTATTCGAAAGAAACAACGTAATCTGTGATAAACTATTGAAAAGAATATTTAGCTGTTGATAATGACTTGAGCGATCAATGATGTTAAACATTAACAACCTCGTTTCATAATAGTTACTTAAATTTATTTTATGAAAAGGACGATTGTAGGTATTGATTGATGCATTCATGAATTTCAAGATGTTAGCTGTTTAATTTATGTTCGGTGAATTTCATCCAATTCTGAAAATTTTTGATTACACACTAGGAAGCATACGTAGTATCAAGTATAACTTCGACCATTTTATATGTTAAAAATTCTTTTGTATAACTTTTGATTTCAAAGCTTACCGTAACATGTCCAATGTGTGCTTGACATTTATGGCAATAATAATTGGGCCTTGCTGTGGCCATGTCTAAGTAATGGATTCTATGCTTTTTCTTCTCAACACCGGATCAAGATGAAAATCTAGAATGATTACACAATGCAATATCGATTTATGTTTTGTAACGGGACGAATTTTATTAAATTCCATTTAATGAACGAAAATATTCAAACAATAACATATAAGAATGCTGACAATGTTAAAAAAATTAAGTAATATGAAAATTTTCTATTGAGATACGAAGAAATCGGTCGATATACTATAAAGAATAACAAGGAGAGACTCGTTAATACTTGTAATGGTAGTAAAAGAATACATCAATGGTCAACCATTTAACCAATCATGTGATGAGATTTTACGGCTTTGACAAATTGAATTTCACGAAGAAAAGTCTAATAATATAACAACGACGTATTTATATTTGTTTGAGAAGTATGGTCGATCGAAACGCACAATTTCAAGCAATTGTTAATGCAAAATTAATTGAGGGCGGTGAAAGAGAAGAGTATGAACAGATTTACTATCTTTGAACATTGAATTTGTTTTTCCAATATAAAACAAATAGAATGAAGCAGTTTCTGAAACAACGCTTGATAGATCATCAGTGGAGAGATCAAATGAAAGTTTATTGTAAAGGTACGATTCCAGAGTGCTCATGCACTCGTATTGTGTATTTCCTTATTATTGCTGCTATACTTTCGGTAGAAATCATTAGACAACGAGGTCTTGAAAGTATCACTGTTGATGGACTTGTGCAAGAAGTAACACCGAAAGGCCGTGGTAACAACTGATTTGTCTCATATTCGTAAGATGCTTTCTTTTCTTTAGCTCTTGTACCAGATATAATCAAAAAAGAAATGTTGCAACGTCTTCAACAATATTTGTCTGAACATGATGATTCTTAACAGAATCTATTTTGGTTCATCTTCTACAACAAACAATACAGATCAAGCGATTGATTGAATGATGATATTTGTTTTTTTTGTACAAAAGCTTAGCTTGTTTGTTCGAATGATTGAATACTGCGCTGAATCAAATGAAATTCATCGTGCCATTCAAAATGAAAAAGATATTCTAACAATTAGCAAAGAAGAATCTTTTAGCTTGATACTCAAGTGTCATACGTTAGAGCCTAACGAATCAATGATGATTAATTCTTGGATAGAAAGAGATGCTTCATGTATAAATATGTGAGAGTGAATAGTCACTGTTAACATTATTTAGATGAGTAATTCTCGGCTCGGATTTCACTTGTGACAAGAAATAAAAATTAGTATCCAATAGAAAAGCAATTGACTTATGATATATACACCAAAAAAGTTTTCAACGGTATCATGATCATGAATGCCCATGATCGTCATGGTACCAAATATTTTCCATGAAAATCTTAAATAACATCTAGATCTACATTCTAGTTTTACGAGTGAAATAATTCTGTAATTAAATAGTTTGATAAGAAGGGATCATCATAAAACAATTGGACCATATCATAAACATGGTTTCTCTTTCTAATAAAAGACAATAATCAGTTAAATTATCTAACTAGACTTCAACTCAATCTCGTATTCTTCAAGTTGATTAACAGACAATCGTTGGGATCATGTATCGAGCAATAACTTTGATGTCTCTCTAATCACGACACATATCAACAGTAAAAATTTAGTAGAGTGACCTTTAAATTTTTTATGTACTATACAGAACATGTTTTGCGAATGTTTGATTTAGGAAAAATCAGTTCTTTACAATATTTCAGTACATGTCGAAAGCACGTCTCTGCTTGAAATTGCTGAAGAGGGTGGATAATGGATTAGTTACATTTAAGGTTTTCTTAAATATCAAACATTGAAATTTTGAGTTTGATATTCACGCTACTGATTTACTGTTCGTGAATATTGTTTTTACATAATTTATACAAAATGAGAAAAGAATAGATTGTGTGATGTTATTGGTGTTATTGCGACCTTCTGTCAACAATCGTCTTTTATTCAAGGTTGTTTTGCCCTTGTTTACATAGGAAATTCTTGATACATGTTTGGATATTGATAAAAATATGAAGTGATGCATTTGCGGAGTGAGTTTGATCGGTATTTTTCTGTAGCATTAGATGAATTACTACCAATAAGAAAAGAAGTCATCAAATAAAAGTAAATGTCTGGAGATGATGAATCATAATCACTATCGTACATCTAATTATAGCATGGATACTTGATCAAATCAATTTTTTCTGCCATTTTCTTTCTCATTTCCCTTTTCTACTTCAGATACTCACATATTGAGTATGCAAAAATTTTATGACCGGATGAAAATAATTTTATTCGAGCAATTCATACTTTTCTATTACAAGGATTTCTCTCGAAAGGCTTCAAATATAAGCAAACTAGAGATCTCTGACAACTAAATCGTACTGACGATGTATTTATTCACGAACCGATACTACTGTTTGGTTTGTTCATTAGTTTGAATTTTTCATAATGCTCCGTGCATTTTTAGGTCGACTAGTATGTGAACGTTTTCTAGGTGAGTATTTAGCTATACTTTTATACACATATCATTGGAATAATAGATGTCCTCTGCAATCATTCGAAAATTATCGGCTGAGAAAAAGATGCATTAACTCAATCACATAACAACCTTCCTTCTCATACTTTACTCTCAAAAAATCGAGTCGATGAATAAATACATTGAAATAAATTTCATAATGAAAACAACTTTATCTTGAAACATTGGCTCTGATGAATCTAAACAGGATACATGTGTTGATTTCGATTTTTAACCTGTAGAAAGAACTTCTTAGTATTAGTTTGATTCAGAAACAACCTGCATATTTAAATATAACAATGGGAA
The DNA here is from genome assembly GCA_900239685.1 of Rotaria macrura. NCBI lineage: Eukaryota > Metazoa > Rotifera > Eurotatoria > Philodinida > Philodinidae > Rotaria > Rotaria macrura. The sequence goes on from OENT01000925.1 coordinate 13,528, forward strand.
GAAGTTTATTTCCATGGCAGCTAAGAAATCATGTTTATGCTCAGTTCAAAAACTCAGAAATTTGTACTAAACTTAATTTTGATTTGTTTTTTCATAGCTAATATTTTGACAATCATCGAATATCTTCTTACTAGAACAATAAACTACGTTTTATAAAACAAGGACGATCATTATTATTCTCATCTGTAAGTTCAGTCAACTAATTGATAAACCTAACCTATGAGTAGTAAACATAATGGCGATATACATGTGAACGGATAACACATTCTCTACGAGAAGTGTGCGAGCTTCATTGTATATTATAATCGTACTACTCAGAGTACTGGAAAAATAAGGTTCACCGAGTAAAAAGAAAAAAAGTCCAACAATACTTTGTCCCATCACTGTAAACATATAGAAGCAAGATTTATCTGATTCGTCGTTTAGTGTTCACAGATACAAAATTATCTGTTGAGATAATTTTCAGCTGATTAGAAGAAGAGTTTCAATCAGTTTCACGCATTGTAAATTAATGTTTCTTATGGGTAAAGTAGACAGATTTTCTGCCCTTTTTGCTTCTACTGTTTACATTGACCTTCAGACACAATGTAGGTTACTAAAAGCTAGCAAAAACTTTTAAACATCTCATACTATTTTTGATGCTGGTTTCCGATGAAACCTACCATATAGAGCAGGTTTTGTCGAAAATAGCGAGTCATCTTTTAAAAAAATGTTTTATCGTGCTCATGAATTAGAATTTAGAGTTACTCAAAAATTAATCATAAATCAAAATCTGACGACTGGTTCTTCAATTCAAACGTAAGCAACCATGAACGAAAACGCTTGAACTTCCTTCCAGGAGAAACTCTTTAGCATCATGAAAAAATACTGAATACGATTCAGTGATGCAGGATTAGTCTTCGGAAAAAGTAAGTATTTTACAAAGCTTTTCATGATGAAATGGACCATCGCTATATGCTAAGAATGAAATGAAGTAATGGATAGATTTGCCACGCTTGTCATATAATCATGGTGAAAAACAAGAATTGGTCAAGTTGCAATTTTCAGAAATAGTCAATATTCGTGTTTTGTGAGCACATTAAAACATTTCATATTGTCTTAATAACAACTTTTGTACATATTATTAATATTTACAACTTTTTGCGAGGTAAAGAACAATTACAATGTCAGTAGATAATAGAAAAATGATCGTCGCAATGCAGAAATAAGTTATTCAGATGATTGTTTTCTGAAAATCGATTACATTGAAGAAGATCATCAGGAGATGATAGATTTTACACGATAACTGTTTTGTATGATAATAACGAGGCAAAAGTTAACATGTCAGTTCATTTTCAGAGAATCGAAGAGACTATGTTAAGAATTTGTGAAAACCGTACCTCAATTCTACATCGATAATTGTTTATTCAGCATAAATACTCTAACTTGATCTAGTTTTGATGATATTGATTGATGCCATTTGATATATTTAAATCATCAAACCTGTTTCACTATTCTTAAAAAATGAATAGGCTTTTATTTTTATGAGCAACATCTATACTGAGTCGATCAGAACATACTTTCGAATACACACTATCGACAAAATTCATTATTTGATTTTTTTCCGAAATTTTCTATTCCTCACATATTTTACATGTCTCAGACCACGTGACGACTATATACAACCATAAGCATACATACGTGTTGATGGCTTTTGTAAATTATTGACTATCAATAAATTTTATTTTATTGTTAATAAAATGAAGATAAATATGTAAGAAAAAAAGGCATATGAGACAATTATAGTTGATTAATAATGAAGTTTCACTAAATAAAATCATAGTTATTTTCTTTTCTAAATACTTTCAGTTTGACAATATATTTATACGTGTATATATAAATCTTTAGAATAAAATTGAAAGTCTTTCATTCAATTGTTCGACGATATTTAACCTTTGGTTGCTTTGGTTTTTGGTGCACAAATTTTTTGTACTCCTACTTTAAGTGCTTCAGCATCTGTTGAGCTTAATTTTGCAACTTGACCATCATCTAAAAGATTGGGTTCTGTAAATTTGACTCCTTTCTTTTGAACACCAGTGATAAAGCAATTAGCATCAGTGAGTGTCTTCCATGAGCGTGAGACCATACATAATTTGTTACATATAGTTGCACCTTTTGGATCTTGTAAATCAAATCGAATACCATGTCCAACAGCTAATGGCAAATCTGCTGAAAATACAAATTCACTCGGAGTTTTTAATTGTTTGTATGAGTCAGTAACATGAACTTTAACTTTGCATGCTTTAGCAACAGCACCAATATTTTTTAAAGTTGGTGCGAATGCTTTGTGTGCCATTATTTTATCACCACTAAAGTCTTTGCCACCTTTATAAACGGATACTTCACATTTTTCTTTGTGACTAAGAAAGAAACCATTGGTACTGGTGATTAAAAATATGCCAACCACAATACATAAGGTTACTGGAAGTTGAAGCATTGTATTAATATATTAGTTATGCTGTTAATGCAAAATGTCGAATGCGTATTTTATGCCTCGGTCGCACTATCTCTTTATAGACGTCTCTCATTTCCTTCTCTATCGGTATATTTCCTATTAGAATACAGAAAAAGACATGTGTTATTGCAAGAGAATAACAAACACTTCGGAATCCATTAGCAAAATTTTGGACATATGCCTAGCAGAGATAATGATTGATAGTACCATATGCCATATGGGGATGGTTATAAGAAGAAAAAAAATAGTAGACATGTATACATGGGTAAAAAGGAGAAAAAGAGAAAAAGTCAATATATATTGGTCGTCTTTTACAGTATTCCCTTGGTAAGAAGCACAAAGAATTGCGCTTCATAGAAAACTAGAGAAGGCCATGCTTCATTTGATAGTGTATAAAGAATAAATATTGAAATCAATCGATCCAACTTTGTTAATTGTGTAAACTAGTATTTTACGGATTCAGTGCTTCTTCATAATTACGATGAATATGATAGAAAAACAACATGAAAAATAAATTCATTCTGTGGTAGATTCCCGACAAACAGAATATATGATTCCGTAGTATATAAACATGGGAAGATTCCAGATTATCATTAAGAAAATATTGTAAACTAAACATCACCGATTAATATGATATTTGTTTCTTCATTGAGTACTGATAAATTTTTTTTCGAGTATTAGCAGTGATAATCTTACAACTGAACTCTTTATATAATACAATATACATCAGTGAATCTTTCATGTGTTCCTTTTTTCTTTTTAATGTTAACTACTTTCATTAGTTTAAGTTTAGACAAATGTACAATAATGGATTTCTTCACATCGTTGATTGCTCATCAGTTTTATCTATGTTTCATACTATTTATCAAAGATATTGATCATTGCTCTACACTATTTGCCGCTGTTGCATGTTCGTCTGATATCAATAATTCATCGATCTTGATATGAATTTTTGCTACTCAGCAACCCCTACTCCAGTTGTATTATTAAATAAAAAAGTATAAAACATCTGTTGATGAATGGTAAAATAATCTTATAAATTTAATAGGAATTGATATTTTGTGATGTTACAGTTTCCGTATCCGAAGAAATCAATATGTCCGTAGTTGGAAATAATAAAACAGGAAAGAAATGATCAATATACATATATAAATGTGTCTGTGTGTGCATGAAAACTTATAATTGTGTAGTCCAAAGCCAGGAGTCAATTTATCCAATAATTTCCAGTTGTTTATTTTTTCTTAAATCGAAAATCTGATAGGTTTCAATATGTTACTGGATTTTTCTAGAAACATGATCTACTATGCGAATAGTTATTGCCTTCAAAAATAAAAAAACAAATGGCTGCAATATATCTTAAAACATCTGAACCTTTGATGTTAATACTATCACATAAATGTGTTCAATTTCTATACTCTAGAACATTGAAAAAGTAAACGTATGTTGATTATAGGATAGAAAAGTAATCGTAGAACTATTAACTTCGAATACGAAGAATTTAGATCCATTTCGGATTTTTTCAAGTATGAAAGAAAAAATTCCGACTAGTTTTAGAGAAGAAACTCAGTAAAGTCTGTTAAATGACAGTAATGATTTCATTGCGTGCTTTTCAAAGTTTTGCTGCATAGTAGAATTTCACAAGAGGATTACAAAGAGGAGCAGAGAATGATCGCATTAATTAAACCATTAATTCTTGAAGTGTAAATACAAGTCATCCATTTTCATTTACACGTTTAGTCAACTCATGATAAAACGACTAGTAGCTTCTATTCAACGAGAGACGGAGTTCCTTTTCATGAAAAAATGCTATGTAAGCTTTTGATTTATTGGAAAAGATTGTGGTGATCATTTGGACCTATCAATCTCATCTTGTTCATGTAGCAAGAGAATAAATCTTATTCTATGGCACCTCAGGAATTTTAGAGAAACATATTGGCAACCGTCTATGCTAACCCAATAGGATGCTATTGGGGGTCGGTAAGTGTCTGAATCTCGGCATTCTGACTGAGGCAGTGATCATTCCCGTAACTTCCTGGTGGAATCCAACATCAAGGATTCTCATAGTTTCCAACGAATTTCTTTCCCACTACCGAGTAGGATCAGTCTTCTTGGCTAATTTCTCAATTTTTTTCAGACAGCACGCTTCGCTTCTATGTCAATACGATATTTCACAGGTTTTAAAAATATCATTATCCCGCCTTGCGCACGCATACACAGAAAAAATTAATTTTTTTATGAGTCCCTTTATTTCATAGTAGGAAATGTATAAGACTACAGTATTCGTGCTCTTGCTTGATCACGTATTTTTCCTACTTATTCAAAGAACCAACGATTAACTAGATGCATATGTCGTCAATGATTATGAAATGTACGACAAGAAATACTTGATTTTTTACTTACTAATTCATATACGTATGTTATATCTTATCTAGAAAATGGTGTCTTCATTTTCTTCTTGCAAAAAACATCGAGAAAAATACACGATATCATGTCGAAGAACTACTTGATTGACTCACTGTCAAATTTGACGTGTTGTTAATTGCTAGTTAGACTGTTTTAATGTGATGGAACATTAGATCTCTTTTGGTAAAATTAATATCTTTTCATATTTGCTGGATTCGATATATACTTGTTTTCTTCGCGATCTTTTTTTGAATTGTAAAACATTCTGAATGCAAATTAAAATTACTCTACAGTACATTTTACGTCTATTTATTGAAATCAAGAATAAGATTTCTTTTGAATGTTTGACTTTTCTCAACTTCTTGTTTATTTAATAAAATAATTGAAAGAATAGATTTAAAGCAGATATCCTTATTTACATAGTTCCACATTGAAACACTCGACAATGTTCATTCTCATTCTCTTAAACAAATATACATTGTTTTTGAACGCTAGATTTAGTGTGCAAACGTTGAATTATATTTTGAACATCAAGGATTACCTGATGATTATTCACCGACTTCTTTTCGTATATTGCTAGTTCTTGATCTGCATATTTCAATGCTGATTCATTCCTGCCTTGCTCTTGATAGAATACACTCAACTGATAACATGAATGAGTTATATATGGATGATGACGTGGTAAGAGCTATCTCATGCATTTTCAATGCTCTTCGATAGTAATCAAGTGGCTCATCATTGTTTCCTAATATATGATGTACTAATCCTGCATTTTACGTATAATACGAGACCTTTGTCCGGATGAATTTCAGGTACTGTCTGATTGAAATAGCCAATGATTTTGAAAGATACGCCAATGCCATTTGATAATATTTTTGATTGGCATAAGCAAAGTCTAACCGATTAAAAGTATGGGCAACTTCAATTTGATTTTCGGGTTAAAATGTTTTGATAAATGTCGATCGATTGCTGATAATAGTATAATTCTTGTTTATAATCTTACAATTCATAATAAACACTTGCAATACCTACCAGCGTTCGAGCTAGATCAAAGCTAGAAACGGACAGTCTTGCACGTCGTAAGTGCTCAGCACGACGTAAAAACTCTAATGCTTTTTCATATTGATGAGTAAAACGATAAATACGTGCAGCACTATAGTATACGTTTGGCCGGTCTTCGTGATTCTCAGACATCTGAATAAGTAGACGTTGAAAATAATTATTTGAATGCTCATATTCTCCTATATCCGTCAGTAGGATGCCGAAAAGTAAAGCTGGTTTTGTTTATGTCAATCATCGACGAATATAATGTTCATATTCTTGGTTTTGTTGAGCCACTTCCGTCGATGGTTGCATTTCGATGCTCGATAAATATTGTTCGTCATCATAGGTAATACTTGTAATTTCAAATGTTGTGCCTATGTCAAATAACACTTCTTTTTCATCTGGAAAGTCACTCTGGTGAGTCAAGTCTGCTAGATTTATATCTGATGAGCGTGTCCAATCAATAGAAATGATGAAAAGAACAACTTGTAGACGGTGTATTTGATTTTCGCGTGGTGACTTTGCTGCTACTGAATCTAGTCCAACAAAGTGTTGAGCAACGCTGAGGTCACAAGATGTTGATAAAAAGCCATTTGTAGCTACAAGATTACCGACGGTATAATTTTCTATTTCATCTCTACTCATATGGCCTCCACAATAAACTCGTATTAACTTATTTTGATCGGGAGCTATTGAAAGGATTGTACAAAGATCACGAATAAAATAACGAAATGTAAACAAGCCTGCTATATCATCAGTGCGAAGAGATTTGTTTAGTAAACGAAAAAGAAAGCATGATTTCGTATACCATCGAATAGCACCGCTTAAGTTAGAGTCACGCTCAAACTCATCGATTTTAGTCAGTTCGCTTGTGTTTCCTATGTAATATGCACGACAATAATCAATTCATTCTCGTAGATCTTAGACTGGATGTGGCATTGGTTTGAGCATAACTATAGAAGAAAAGAGACTTACAATCTAATATTGATATGTTCTCTTCTATTTACTTTTAAAACTTTGACGCCACATGAAAATACCGATTTCATATCGAACATTTCGTAGAGATCTCTCTCGTAGATCGAAGGTACTACGGATATTTCCAATATTTTGACTAAACAGATGCTCAACGTTTTTAATCACTTGTTGTATTTTAGCATGTGTCGAATTATGATCAGTAAATATGCCAACAATCTTTTTATAATTATTTTCTAAGATAATACTTTTACTTTTCTCATTCTTTGTCACTGTCAAGAGAATAGCATGAACTTGTTTACAATTTTTCGTCTGATAGAGAATTTCTATATCATTTGATATAACGATGACACGATCATTTTTCGTTTTTTCTGACGTCAAATAGTCAAGATATACAGATTTTTGAGTATACAATACAATACAATCGTTCAGAATACGAAGTTGATTGAGTATTCTATGGGAAATATCTTTTTCATTGTATGTTAAATTAAGCCACACAATGCTGATACATTCTTGATTTGGAATAACGAAATCAATTGGAACATCATGGATAAGATATGCACGTTGTACACACCCATTAGAGTCCTGCTCGATGTAAAATAATAATGAAAATTGCAATTTATCTCCATGTTGGTGCACATGATCATGATAAAAAAAAATGAACTCTTCTATTTCCTCATAGTATATCTTAGAAGGTATTCTTTAAAGTGGAAGAAACGGATTTATAGAAAATAATAAATTCAGCATAAGCTTATGCAAAGTTAAATTGGCAACTGATTTTTTTTTCTGTTCCACCTATGACAATGCATGCATTGACACCTTTTACACTACCGTTGCATTTTCTTTCAAGACTAATGGCTTTCAACAAAGATACCAAAGTAATCAAGCGGTCGAGAACTATTATAGTTCGGTTCAAAAACACAAACAAAATAATCCATACGCGATAGATTCTAGAACATGATTTTAAAAGCAAATGAAGATTCTTGGTAATTGACATCATCTGCAGTTATTCTCAATAATAGAACATGTCAAGCATCAAGTGAGTATTTCAGCGTTCTACAGAATAAATGATTATGCATTGATACTTTTAGTTACCATACAGATTTACTTCAAAACAAAATAAATATTAGGTTAATGAGTATTCTGAATATTATTTTAAGTAATTGTACTTTGTAACCTCTATTGTGTAAAATAATATAGCACAAGAGTATATTGCCCACAGTATACATTGACTCTGTCTATATGTTAACAATCCATGAAAACTTATGCAATTGTACAAATGAGTTCTTTAAAAAAATATGCTACATACTCTTCTGCTCTATGGAAATAATTTCACATCATAATATGAATAATCATTGATTGGATTACATTGCGCAAATGAAGTCTATTGAGGATTAGATAAATATAGTAAAAATTTCTATGCTATCGATGACATGTAATTGATACAAAACATACTCAATACTGACGAACTTGAAGACGAGATCAGAAAGTATATAGGACTGTATGTAGAATGGTGGTGGATTTTAGTAGCATCGAAAAACAGAAAATTCAAGATGCACTAGCCTAGTCACTAATAAATATTTTCAAATAAGTTTAACATGATTTCCTTGCTATTTGCATTGACATTCACAGATTCTTCGAGTTTCAGAAATCTTATCCTATGCATGAACTATAAATCTTCTGTTATTTCGAATGAACAACAAAACCGTTTTTAATAGTTGGTTAGATACTGTAGATGTATAATTTCGTGAAGATAATACGAAAGTAGTGGTGCATTATGATTTGTAAGATCAGTTTCTTCAATTTTTATCTGGTTCGACTTCTTCAAATTTTGAAACATTTTAAAAGTTCCGTTTCGTTTTGTCTCCATGTGAACTAAGTCAGATCCATCATACTTCTATAGCATACCTCTGATGAATAGAAAATGTTCTATATTTCTCTACTCTTCTTATCCTTTTACAAGCCTAGACGTCAGTACATATGCTAAAGAACTAGTCAAGAGAAAGAATGTTGGAATGTATACATATCGTTCATAGAACTTTGATTGGAATCTAGAGTTAAAGGCTCTCAAATCTATACTTCATGCTGTTTCTTGTCGAAGTTGAACTTAGTTCAAGTCCAAATCAAAAAAATGATCAAGACAAATCAAAGATTTTCTTCACTACTAACTGACTCAGTGTATATAATGTTAGTGTCGCAGTATACATGTTATAATATTCTGTGCCATAACATGGATGTGGGCAGCAGCTTCTGTGACTTATTTTTTTGTGATTTATTAGAACTTATTCATTAGTCCCTAAGTATACTGGGATAGATCCAATATAGTTCCTAAGTGAATATATGATTATGGGTGAGGGTATGTGTGTGGGTGTGAGTGTGAGTGAGAATGTAAGTGCATTCATGTTAATATAGGTGCAAGTTTGCTGAAATATCATCATAATTAATAAATCCTCAATAAATAAATCTCATAGAAAAATAAATCCCGAAAAAATAAGTTCCGGTACTCCCTTCTTTCGAATTCACCCTAGTTTGCTGACCAACTTTGTGTGATTTAACGATATAATATGGGCATTTTAGGTTCTCTCGTGAGAACGAAAATAATGCGCTTTTCACTACAAACTCTGTTTTTTTCATCTTTCAAGCTTCTGTATTGAATTTGGACACTCATAAACATAATTATCATAGACCACTTTGCATAATAAATGAATATAATTAGTAGTCAAATAGTTGAAATTAAAAAATTGAATAAAAATGATACGAAACTGTAATTGATAGATGGTGTTTAGAGTTATCAGAATAAAGATAAGACAATTTTTCATCTGTACTCCATCAACAATATGAGATAGACTAAGAATTCTTCCCTAGTTGAAATTCATTTTTACGGAGCATTTTCGATTGCAATCATCTACAGCACACTCTTGATTTCTTAAAAACTCTGTTGCTGACAAATCTAATCACATCGATTTAGATGAATTTATAAACTTTTGTCAAATTAATGCTTTTTATTTATATGTTCGTAAGCTTAATATATCTATATGAACTAAGATGCCTCCAAGCATTTCACATTATTCTTTATCCCTTTCAAAGTTGAAAATATGCATCTGACTTCAAAATGAAACGAACAACAAGACCTGTGGGATTAATCAGCACATGGTTAACCTTTTATTTTTAGTTACATGTGTACAAAAAAGAATCAATCTACACATAATCTGTTTGATTCTTTCTTATTGTACCATAGGGACTCTAGAGAAACATAAACTATGAAAAAATCGTTCACGATATTGAAGAAATTTGAGATGCATAAACTTAGGACTTGTTCAACTCTCGATCTTGAATTCATTCTTTGCAGGCTCAATGGATTGCACTGAACTTGTTACTGTAAAACATCTAACACGACACAGATTTCATCATGGAAGATTTCATCAAGAATGAACAGTGACAAAGAAAACTTTCTATTGTCACAGGAATTTCTTACCATAATATTGAAACTTACGCAAAGGCAAAGATAAATTTTACCAAACACTAAACTTTATTATGAGATGTCGCATTTTAGTAGTTCGTACTGTGTCTATAAGGAATGATAAAGTCGAAAAAGAATGAAATCTATTTGTTGTCTTCGTTTCCTAAAAGATATAAATAGAAGAATCAATTGATTGAGAGATATTACAGTGAAAAGTAGGAATAGTTGTGTTGACATCAAGAAGGATTGATAGATTTATTCAATCTTTTCTCTCTTGTGATGCAACTGTGGGGTTGTATAAGTCAATGAGAATAGTCATGTTCGTCTTGAAGTAAACCTTTCATCATCTAACGAAAATATTTGATATACAGAGAACTCTTGACGTCCACAGACATCGAGGTACAGACTGTTTGGTCTATTTTTATAAGATAACGATAGAACTTATTGAATTGAATGCATGAAATCAAATCAAAAGATTGAAAATAACTTGCAAAAATCAGTCATTCGGTTATAAATTGATTGATATTGAAATAGTCATGGACACTTCAACGATGTTTCATGAAATATTTGTTTTTATATTAGAAATACTCTGCATCTGATGCAACTTAATCAATTCCATACGACCAAGATGGAAAATAGAAAAAGAAATATGAACAGTGATTTCTATTGATAAGCATTTTATCAATACTAAAACATATGTTAACAAGGTAAATAGTTCGCCTATTGAATGTCTATAGTACTTTGTTTTTTAAATTTGTTAGCCTAGTGCAACGATAAAATTCATTTGATCCGAAGTCGTTAATTAACAGCATAAACCTGTCTCATTAATTTGTATTATTTTTAATTCAGTAGGACCAGCCGATTGGAAGTCATTCGCTTCCGGAAATCATTCATTTAGTCTGACTAATCTTAAGTAATGATCAATATGAAGCTTGTGTTCGTACACTGATTCCTCTTTTCTCTATGGTGAAAAACATAAATCAAGCATGTCTTCATTTGACACTGATGAGATTTTATAGGATGGTATAAAGAGATATCTCTAGAGTAATCTATAATGTACTATAAACTTACGCATTTGAAGCATCTGATGAGACATAATTTGACCGAGAATGAAGAACAAACCAGGCGAAAACAAACTCGATTGGCATATCCTAATCTTAATGACTTTATTTCTTGTCTGTCGTTGCAGTGTGATCTATCATCGAATTAATATGTCAAGATAATAAGCTTTTCTATACGACACCAGATATTTTAATCGAAGTTTTCCTTAATATGAACCTTTTAATCCTATTGATAGACGTACGCACGATGGGTTCTTCGGTGAATCCTGCTTTGATCGAAGTGTAAAAATATGGAAAAAAAATAAGATGTTGACTGCGTAAAATGCGGAAACTATCTAAACTACTATTTAACTGAAAACAAACGCTTCAATAAATTTATTTCATTGGAAGAATTAATTCAAAGTAAAAGTTCTTTTTCAACCAAACTGAAAATGAAAACCTGAAAGAATTGGATAAACCAAATCGATAAATTTATTTTCGACATTCTTGTTTTCTCATATTTTTATACATGAGTTATTTTTACTCTCGGCATGCCTACCTTTCGATGTTTGTATCTTTCAACATTTATATTTTCGATCAAAGTAGGGTGACTCGGATTTCTCATCGCTCACTAACAACAACTTAATTGGTGTCGATTCACATGAATGTATGACCTGGAAAACTTATAAGAATAAGGTTTGGTCCACGATGTACTACATTCAAATACTCTCATATAAATAATATAGTTGAAATCAACTCTAAGTAAATATTATCAATGCCAACGGTAATGCGAACAAATATGTAGTTAGCTAGGTGGTCATAAGCATCTCTGCCGTATTTTAGGATATCAATGAGTAAATTGGAAGTTGATTCTATTATTTATTAAATAAAATAAAATGGAAGATCTTATCAAAATAATCGTATTGGAATTGAATAAACTTCAAGTAATTATTGTAATCATATGTTATTTCGAAGATCTGGAATTTTAAACTCGGATCACCATGAATTTCTTTAGCAGTAGTTGGTGATCTGTGCCCATATGTTTATGTCAATCGTAAGAACATATGGTGAGAGAACTCTATGCAAATAAATAGCAGAGAGAATAAATTTTATTCGAGTATTCTAACTTTCGATAGCATAATTCATACCTAGATATCTGAATGCATTGATTATGTGTTTAGTAGAATGTAGTTTATTAATATTGATTAAAATCGATATTGATATTATTTTAACGACAAAGCGAAATTCGAAATGTTTCAAGGACTAAACATTTCGATTTATAAAGGCTATGACATTTAATAAATATAAAATATTCTTAGAATAGACAATAAGATTATTTGATGCTTGATTACAACCAGCAATATTCTAGACATGTATCTAATATTGTTTTCTGGTTCAATGTGTCAATTCATTACGTAAATGCTTGCATCCAGTTGTTTGTTTTCTAGCCAAGATCAGTAGATGAGCCAATAGAAAACAACGACTGAATTATCTAATGAAATTAGCAAATGTATGTAGAAACCTTAAATATAACTATACCAAGACTTTGATGAATATCCGGTCGTAATTATATGAGATGTACTCTTTTTGTCTTCATCTGTTATTTTCAACGATATATATATTTGTATATATATATAAGGAAAGAAAAGAGAAGACATTGTCGACAATCTGTCATTCACAGATACCGTTCTCTAATATGATAAGTAGCTTCTCTATTTACTTTCAACATCATATTGTTTGAGTCATGCAACTGACAACACCATTCACATGCCTTATTCTTTTCTCGATTACAAACGTTGATTTAACGTCTGTTAAAGATCCATTTCGAATATTTGTCAGAAGAGTTGCTGCAACATTTCATGCCAATTGGCGACAACACTTTCTCAGTGAACATCCATTTACTAAAAATCGTTTTAAATTAACTAAAAATGGAACACATTATAATGCATCTGACTTTATCTATCCAATGATTTTGACTGTTGGTTCATGTCTCGTTCATCGAAATCTCAAAGTAGCTCGTGCTCGTAACAACTCATCGTTAATTTATGTTGATATATTAAATATGGAGTATGATGAATTGCCTGAAGATTGGGCCTACGAAAATCGAGCTACGGCGCGACTAGCTTGTAGACTAGTTTTACGAAATGTTCGTCGTAAACGTTTATTCGATCGAAATTTGATCGAAATAGCATCAGAAAAGATTCACAAAGCATGGGTAAAGCGTAATGTAGATCGAGCGGCAAAGGAATTACTTGTACCTTATGCGAATTTACCTAACACAGAAAAAGACAAAGATCGAAGAGCTATACTTATAGCTTGTCGTTTATTTAATGAACTTCATTTGTACCATTATTTCAAAACGACTCCTATTCATGTAATTGAACCTTCGATTGAATAGAAATAAATATTAGACCTTTAGAAAAAGAAAATAGCAACATAATCATGTTTGTCACATCGTAGACCTGTTCATATCTTACAAAATAATCTTGGAAATTATATTGTACAAAAAATAACTAGTATCTTTAAGGAAATCAAAATGCATTTAAAATGATAAACGAAATAATTAACATCGAAAGCTTTATTACGTCTAAAAACTTATGCAGTGGTTCATTCAAATCGGATGAAATTGAAAAGTAATACATGATATTAACGAGAAGATGTTGATATGAGTTGTGGAATATTTTAAATAGCATGTATTTGTTGGAAGCTTCTTATTCTTAAAATGAAAAGCAAAGAAAATTTATCATATTTGAAGTGTGTAAAAAGCAGTCATCATTTCTATCAGACAGTTTCTACACTATTTGAATATTTCAGAAAAAGCAACAGAAAGAAATATATTGCTAGAAAAGGATATTCTATAAATATGTAAAGTGCTTTTTAAAATGAGATTCAATGTAGCCTAGATTGCATTCGATTTTCTTTCAATGCTTCTACGTGATTCGATGGAGCACCACAGGCTCTTTTCTGTTGCAAATATTATTAAAAGACATTGAAACTATTTAATTTAGATAAAAATTTCGAAATTCGATATGGAAGAAGATGATTGCTGTTGCCAATAGATTTAGATTTTCGAAGTATGCTTAATGAATGCAACATCGAACATGGTATATACTCGTATTAATTTATTATTATTTCCATGTGATACATTCGTACAAAATGGATTGGTATACGAAAATAACCTTGAAGACAAAGTTTTTGATAACCAAAGAACAAGAGCATAGAGTCCACACCAGCTACACGTCTTAGTCTAGCACTAAATGGCATCTTACTTTTCATACGACGAAGAAAAAGTCACATTCTGTATTGCTTCGCCTCATAACTATCGTGATATTCCGCATGACCGATATTTTATGTGATAATCGAATGTTTACAGAACAGTCACAATTGATTCACCGCTTTTTAATAGACTATTTATATTACCAGAGAGTATCATTCAGTAATACACATCAATCAAAAGGGAAAAATTCACTGTTACATACGAATGAAAGAACAAACAAGACATGGTGTGGTATTATTTGTAATTATTTAATAAGTTCCGCAAGTTAAATAAAGTGGCTAGGTGTGTCCTTCACGTCTGCATAGTCAATATCAGTGATGCGAACTGTCTAACGATAAATTCCAATTGTCGACAAATCCTAAGTTAGTTCTAATCGGAAGGAAACAATGCAATAGATGTCAACCGAAAAACTAATCTTGACATTTACGACATGGACAATTTTTCGAAGAAAAAAATTAACAACTTTAGAGAAACGTCTGTGACGACAAGTAAATGTTTGAAACTGCATTGCCACTAAACTTCATATTCATTTGTATTTTTTCAAAAATATCTGCCTCGTAGAAAAATCTGATCAAATTTAACCATGGATTGAATAGAAATGGTATGCGTGACTTTTTTCTCGTCATATAATGAGTAAAATGACATGTAATCTCAGGATAAAGAATGAAACTAACGGGAGTTGATGCTCTTTTTCTTTATGAGTAGTGAAAGCATTTTGAATTGAAGGTTGCTTTCTTGTACTCATCAGCTATAAGAGTAGGCCACTAGGGAAACACTTCCAAATTTATATCATTCAATGCAGCGTCAAATGTTGCATAGAATGAAAATGTTCCCGAACTTAACTAATAATGAAGTGTAGAGAAACAAATTGATATGCAAATGTCAGTTTTGCACAGGCCTGTACGCGAGCAATATTTTCTGAAATTTTATTTTTTATCTGTATGAAATAATGAAGATATTCGTTTTTCATTTCCACAGTGTTTAGTTATCGTATAGATGAAAATAATTCGACTGATAAATTTATTGTTCTTCCAGTGTGTTATTTGACTGAAAAAGTAATTGCAAAAAATAAATTCTCATTAATAATTGATTCATATTGATTAATTTCTTGCCGAGTTCAATGTAGATTTGTATGAAAGTACAAATTTTAACAAATCATTGTCATTTTTCAGTATGTGTATGTTGAGAATGGTGACACGCGGATATATGATTTATTATCGAAATTATTGATTATCATGTCAATTTTTGTTGATGAATCATATTAAAAGAATTGCAGCTTTCATTTATCTACATTCTAGACACTAAATCGATATCGTTATTAGATAAAATCACAAATAATAAATCTGTAGTTCTTTTTTTCTGCCTGCGAAAAGAATCATTATGTTTCTACTTGATTCAAGTCAAAAAAAAATGACAACATCGATTATTTCTTATCTACAGTGATCTATTGTCCATTTGAATCAGATCAATTAAAAAGTCCGAATTCAGACAATCATCGAAGAAAATACTATGTATCTTCGCAACCTATTGCTGCTAATTAGTAAAAAAGAAATTTCAGGTAATAATTCTTCAACCGATTGTATTCATGGTAGATATTGATCATACTTCGAAGTATGAATATCACGAAAGGAATTGTTCATTTTGAAAAAACAGTCGATTGCATCTTTCATAAATTTACTAATCATATGCACGGATCTTTTGTTGTTGATTATTGCCGTTGAAAGGTGATTGAAAAGCAAAGTTCTATTTTGCTAGAATAGTTCATTTTTAAAAATAGAAATATCGATTTCCTTAGAAAATGTTATCGTAAGGTAGGAAAAGATAAGCATTTTCTTTTGATTTCAAAGACATAGACACCATGTTCAAAATGCAATAAATTTGCATCAAACACAGTAAAAATTACTTTGATCTATTTTGAATACGATTATGCATTATAGAAACGATAGTTAAGCATGTAAGATTGAATATGATGAAGATTTATTGGATCTATCAATGAATAAAAACATAGGATAGTTGAAAACTAATCTTTTTAAATATTGGATGATCTACTACTAATAATAATTCTTCTGTCTTTCGCTGAGATGGAAATTAAGTCTGCAGTCACCACTTTATCTAAATCATAAAGTAAACGTTCGAGTTCAAGATCTTATTTTTTTCCAATACGTAGTTGTGACCACATCTTAGATTTTCCATGTTCTTTTGAATGAAAGACGTTCATTTAATGATAATTCAGATCGCTTTATTTGTTTCAACTATTTTACCAGCGACCTTCATACTTTTTGTCTAGTACGTAAACAAATCCGATCAAGTTGATTGAATCAAAACATACGTTAAATAATACTACTTGTTTAAAGAACATAATTCAATAAGAAATATAAATAAAACAAAAAGCATTCATCGTATACATCAGTCATCCTATTTAAAATGCTCGACAAAATGAATCCCATATCTGGTCTTTGTATTATGTATTTACAAGAAAATAAACCTTTATTTCCTGTTCGTTAATCATCATTGAATCAGTGTAGAACTTAAAAAACACATTCTTTCATTCAAAATAACAAATAAAAAACTTAACGATGGTTTTTCATCTTTGATCGAAACATGTTGACAATCGATTGTATGAATTGATTTATAGTGCATTGACGAACAACAGTTCAACGATGACAGTATGCGACTAAGATTACGACATTGATAAAGAACATTCACGAGAAAGTAATCTATTAGTTAGAAAACTAAATAGGAAGGAGTATTGTAGAGTCATATACGGAGACGATACATTTCAATCTTATGTAAGTATTAGAATACTTTTTTCTCGAAAAGAATGAATCTAGAAACGATATTCTCATCGTTCTAGTTTTAACAGTTAAATTCAATAGAACTCGTCAAGAAGTATATCTACGACGTTAGTCAAAGCCTACTCCCTAAATGCAAAACAACTAGTTCATAAAGTTCAATGAAATATTCAATTAAATTATAGATCAGTTCGTTTTAATCAATGTACGATAACATCTTCAGTATCACCACCATATTGAAATTAACAAACGACTAAAATTAAAAATGCGAAACTTCGATGTAATTGTCATATTTTCTCTAGAGGACAAAGTTTTTTGAAATTTTCTATTTAAAATAAAACTTCATTTCAACTGTTTCTTGCATCCGATTAGGTTAAGTAATAAAGCAAATTGATATTCGTATTGAACTAGAAACTTGATTATTAGAATATGTAGACAAATCGCTCCCTTTTTACATATACACATGCAAACGAATTCATGCTAATCCACATGTATCCATGTCTCTAATCAACAGTATTAACAGTATACCTGTTATTCATTTCAATACTGAGAAAAACGTTTCATTATAATAACATATTTATAAAAGTGATCGATTCGAATTCTTGTCCGTTCAAAGAACAATAGACTCGCAAGACATGCTTGAATCTGATAATCATAATCTTTCGTCTTTCTTTTCCCTTACAATTATCATTAATCATTTCTAAATCTTAGATATGCAACCATGACTCAGCATTATACTATGAGCAAACGTGTGACAAACAAAAGCAACAAATTCCATTCATTCAAATAAACCTTGTCGAGGTAGATATAATACAAGCAATACAAAAAGAGAAAAAGAAAGAGACAAAAGCACAGAACAAATGAAAGTAGAAAAGATTTTCATTCTAGCTTAGAAAAAGTGCCATGAACACGGCATAATGATTATCATCATTTCTACCTCTCCTACATCAATACACAGGAAGGGAAAATGTGAAATGAACACACAATTTTTTTCTTCTCGTCTCTCTTTATGATGATGACGCCCCTCGTCCATCACACGTCTTCATTTGTCTGCCTCAAGCGGATGAGATGAAATGAACGTGTGTGTGTGTTGAAGAAACTAGAGAGTGCAATTATCACACACACATACATATATACACGCAAGCGTCCATCATACTAGACATTGAGTCTCAAACAAAGAAAAGCAAGACTTTTCTCTCTGTCTCTGTGCCTCTCTCTCTCTCTATCGCTCGTTTTCTTTCTCTTGTAGTCTCGTATTCATTCGATCATCAGTCATGCCATCGTGGTGTGTATATAATTCTTTACTACAATGTCTCATCATGTTCATCTTTTATTTTGGCAAAACTTTATCAAAAAATGATAATTATCATCAACTATTAAAAGCTGATGTTGGTCAAGATATCACCATGTCTTGTATATTTGATGAAAATAAACTTGAACAGGTAAAAATTATATGTAAAAAACCTAAATCATCGGTAGGCGGAGTACATCGCCCCAGGATTTGTATACGAAATGGAAAAACTTACACATCCAGAAAATCATTCATTTGATCTACTATTTTCTCCTGAATAAACATATTGTTTTGTCTATTCACATAAACTGTCTGTATATTTATTCTTCGATTAAATAGTAGACAAGTATATCTATATCATTTTTCGATTATTCATTTCAAGTGGAAGATTTCTCTTCATTGATGAATTGTTTATGTATATACATGTATGCGTGTATGTATTATTCGATACGTCATACCATCGGGGGGCTATTTTAATCAAAACACACATATGTCAGTGACAATGATAGGTGCGAGATTTTCTTTTTAATCAACTATATTCTATGTGTCCCTGATGGTTATATTTGCGTAACATGTATACGTTCGCTACAAAGATTGATCATTTCATAGGTCAATAGCAATTAAACTCAACTTCTATCATACGACTATAGAACGTATGTTTCAAGAGCTCTCCATCTTCTTTCTAATAGTATTCGATTAAAGCCAGAAACAAAGTTTATTCAAACTAATGAATAGAAATAATACAACAATTGAACATATGCTGATTGATTATAAAATACTTGAAAACTATCGAAAATTGAAATTGACATTAAATTCATCGATAGATAAAAAGAAAGATGACAGCTGTCTACACAAACATACTTGAAATATTGTTTCGTCAACTTTTTCTTCCTTCATTCGATTATGTGATTTGACGTTATTTTCAGGTATCTTTCATGCGTCAAATGACAGGTGATATATTATCACTCGGTTCAGAATTATTTGTTCATCAGTCGCATATTGAATTAAAACGATTTTCATCGAATCGTTTGGATTTAAAATTAAAATCAGTTAATCAAAATGATTCTGGTCTTTATACATGTATGTTCAATGATGAAAAATTAATATCATATTTTATTGAAATATTTGGTAAGTTTTCATCAATGTATTGCTTTTTCAACAGAATATATTTAAATATAATATACTTGTCCATCTGTTTTCAATCTTACATTTCTATTTATCGCATCATTAATAAAATTAGTCTCGTCTCAGAGGTTTCCTTCATTTTTCACTATAGACGTCTTGATTATACGAATAAAAACAACAATAAGGAGTTATTGATTCATCATCATTTATCTTGTTCTTTAGAAAAAGTTTCTTTAAGACGATTGCATGGTGCGAGTGTGTGTGTGTGTGTGTATCAACTAGTAGTGTTAATTGCATTCTCTTTCTCTATTATGGTCATGACAGGCATCTCAATAAATTAGCGTTAATGATCCATCCGTATGTTCATTGATATCGACAAAAGACTTGACCTTTTCGGCGTATCCGGAATATATAAATATGCCTAGTTATGTGATATCTTAAGCATTTTCGGTTGCACCATTCTATACATATATATATATATATAAAGAATGACAGAAATCAAAATATTATATAGACTGATTAGAAGGTTAGAAAAATATTTTCTTATGGTATATGTTTAGTTCCACCACGTTTTGTGTCATATTTTCCATTGGAAGGAAGTGTTTCATATCCTGAAAATTCTTCAATGAATTTATCTTGTCATGCTTATGCTATTCCATCTGTTAACATAACATGGATTCATAAAAAAAACAATAAACAAACAAAAAGTAAGAAGAATAGTCGATTATCTTAATGAATAAAAAATAAAACTATTTAAGGTATTCACAATGTTGAACATCTATATTTATCATTTATTCAACCAACAGATAGTGGTTTATATGAATGTATAGCTTCAAATATGTACCATGCCACAATAAGTCGTGCTTTTTATGTCACTGTTCAATGTAAGTTAACTCAGTGTCGATCATTCGCTGCTCAATTATGAATAAGAGAGAAAGAAAAAAGAAAAGTGTGTCCTGATCTGATGACATTCAATTAAGATAATCTTTCATTTCTCTTTCTCTTTTTCTTATTATTGTTGTTATTATTATTATTATTATTATTATTATTAGTCTTAGTATTATTATTGTTACATAATCTTGTTTAGATTCTCCTCGAGTATTAATATTAAATGAAAAACTGAGAAAAGTTCTTCACGAAACGATTGTAGTCAAATGTCGCGTATGTTCCATGCCACCAGTTGATCATATTTATTGGTATAGACGCGCTCAACCAATAGACGATGTTAATATTCATATTAAAAAACAAACTGTTGATGATCAATGTTCAGAGTCAATTATGGAAATCGTTGTACGTTATTTTTCTTGTTGTGTCTATGTTTTTCAGAAATACAAATAGGCTCATTTTTTCTTCTTCTTTTCAAGGACATCAATGAATATCAATTTGAACAATACGAATGTCGAGCGGAAAATATGTTAGGTAATCAATCAGATTCAGTTAATATTCAACAAGGTAAAATATCATACCTACTTAATTTCGATTTTTATTTTGGTTTTTCAATTTTTTTTCAAAGCTTCCAGAGAGCGAAAAGGGAAACAAAAGGTTCCTACCAATGAAATAAATCGAAATGAACGTACAGCATTATTATTTAATAAAACACAAAAGAAAAAGAGAAATCATACAAGAACAACAACTCGTAAGAATTTTTTTTAAAAAACAAAACATGCAAATTATCTTTCAAATTGATTCTAATACAAAATATTTAGAATTGAGTAAAATCATATTATCGAATTCAGTAACAAAACATTTTGCATGGTGGTGGTGCTTATTATTGAGTTCATTTATCTGTTGCATTCGATCAATGTGAAAAATAGCAAATTATCGAATTACTATCTATCAAAGTCATTTACTCAGTGTCATAAACATATCCGGTGAATAAACACATAGGTCGAACTGTTGTTTTTTTATTACCTCTTTGCAAAAAAAAAAGATTAATTTGATGTTCTTTTTCTTACATAAAAATATATAATGAAATATTTCAATTAAAAATAATATTGTTTTCAAACACGAGTTAACTTCAATAAGAACTATTATTTTAGATATATAATTGTTCTATTTGTGTACCATTGAGAGAATACTAATGGTAAAAAAAGATAGCATCCGAATTTAATTTTCTGGTTCATATGCATAGATCATTAACCTTGGTGATTGTTAGTGACAGTAGATGTGAACAAAAGAAAACCAGAATTGTCGTGCATTATCAATGAAACAAAGGTGTTCATTATTCTTACGTCATTGTGTTATGCCCATTGTGTATTGAGATTATTTAGATTTATGATCACGACTAACAACGTGTCAA
Source organism: Rotaria macrura (assembly GCA_900239685.1). Taxonomy (NCBI): domain Eukaryota; kingdom Metazoa; phylum Rotifera; class Eurotatoria; order Philodinida; family Philodinidae; genus Rotaria; species Rotaria macrura. The sequence continues at coordinate 35,725 of OENT01000925.1, forward strand.
TAGAGGAAAAAAAAGGAAAAGTTCTTTCGAAAAGTGTACTTTATTTTAGTGTCCAATTGATTATTATTAGATTATTCATTGCAAACATTCTAAAGATGACATATTAAGTACGTCTACTACGAGAATATGTTTTAAAACGGTGGAAAAAAATTCTTTTTAATTAATAATTCATTTTTTCATTTATATCATCATGTTGTTCGATTGATCAAAACAAACTGCAAAAGTGAATTTTTCTTTTCATGACATAATCAATTATTTAAATATGGGCCTAATTACATAACAATCCTTATTACAACATTTTTTCTTATATTCACTTTGTCTTATCACAATATACTAATAGATAATGTCATAAAAAAATAATTAGTCACATCTACCATTTAATGACCAAATAACTGCTACAAAATCATAGACAGAAAAAAAGAAAAAGAAATTAATCTATAATTTAAAAACATTCTATTCGAAGAATATTTATGATAGAGATGTTCAATGAACATCTGTTATGTGTCTGTTAACTAAGAATAATATTGATTCTATATGAAACGACTTATGTTCATCTGACTGATCTTTTATGTTAAACAAAGAAGAAATGAACAGTAAGGATTAAGAGATCATTCGAGTACTAACTAAATTTTTTAGTCTACCGAACATAAAGAAATGATGTTATGTTTTATTAATTATTATCATTTAGAATAAACTTCCTTAGTAAAAATACAAAGAACGGTTTTTATAATTTCTCATTGTCTCAAACGGAAAAAGAAGTTTTTCTTTCACATATTGTGATAGCTATTAATAACACTCGGAAGTCGATCTAAGAATATATTCGAAGGACAATTATCTTTGAACAAATAATAAAAAGTCATTTCTTTTTCTTTTGTTGACATGAACGTGATTATAATCAAACAAAAATTTTCATATGCCGCCGAAAGATGATGATTGACAACAATTGACGGGCACACGTGCTAACATAGGAAGTATTTACCTTACTTTATATAATAAAACGGAGACGTTGACGCCGATTTCATTCTGTAAATAATCATGTAATTCTACTTTGACTTGATTTCGATTGTAGTTTTTCACAAATAGATCTGTATGTCAGCTCCGTTTAAGATTTCCTACAATTGATTCTTGAAATGGGATTCATTTCTAAAATAATGTGTATTTTATTTTATCGACATAATGACATGCAATTAAATTTATTATTGAATGAGAAAAAGGTTATTTTTTGTAATTATGCGTTTTCATCTTATGCTTATTGACGTTATCTATCTCGATCAGAGATGAGAATATTTCAATGAATAATATGACTAGAGACAATATTAAATTATTGATAGCACTTACGTCACGGTAGATCCCTGTGGAATAGAGACTATCAAGATTGAAATTGTAATGCATCAATATTTGATTATAACATTTTTTCGATATTAAAAAGAAAATTTTACTGAATGACAGCATAGAAAAACTCAGTTAACGATAATCCTTCGAAATAGTTATATTTGTCAAATTTGAAACTTGAATTTCATTAAGTTTACAAGTTGCAACTTTCGGAGCGGATGGGGGGGGGGGG
>OENT01000925.1:41203-67352 GCA_900239685.1 Rotaria macrura
GATTTTGATGAAGAAGATTGAGATAGAAACTCGTGTTCTGATGTATTGAATTGTGATTCTGTGGTAGAATCGATAGAAGATGATTCGATCTTCATAGGCAGTTGAGTTGTTGATAATCCTAATGAAGTAATTAAATCAGATCGAATAGTTGATTCTGCCATTGAGCTCTGATCACTGATAGACGATTTTGATGAAGAAGATTGAGATAGAAACTCGTGTTCTGATGTATCGAATGGTGATTCTGTACTGGAATCGATAGAAGATGATTGAAACAGAATGATAGTATCAGTTGATTTGTTAGAAGATGTTGGGGTCATGATTGTTGAACTTTGCGATGATAATATCAAATTGTTAGAATCAGTCGAATAAGCAGAAACGTTCGTCATGATAAACTCAGTTCTAATATGAATGAAATAACATACTCTTGTAAATGTGACATAAATCATAGATACTTACGAAAGACTAACGTCATCCCTCGTCGTGAAGTTAAAGGTCCTATACAAGTCAATAGTGTATATCGTTCGATAAAGCAAAGTATTTCTTACATGGCTGAAGTGAACTCTGTCAATGTTGGTTCGTTCTACAATAAATAGAATTAATGAAGAAATGACAGGGTTCTATAACATACTGTAGACAACATTGCATAATTTAATCTGGATTCTATCATAGTTAATTTAATCATTCTGCGAATAGTAATAAAACAAAAAACTAGGTTCAAAATCACTTACCACATGATCCACTTGTAATCGATATGTCATCTAATGCAAAATAAAATTCTGTACTATCATTACCAACATCTCGTCTTAGTTTGAATTTGATCTGGAAATAATCGATGGAAAACACAAGGAAAACTTTATTTTGACGTATACATTTGAATGGTAAGAAAAAGATTACGTACTGCATAATTTGAAGCGTTTATAAATAATGAAGTTTCACTTCGATACCATTTATTTTCTTCTTGAGGTATTACTCTGACGATTGTAATATCTTTTAGACTACTTCCACTTGTTTGTCCTAATAGAACTTCAATCGTAGGGTTTCTTAATGCATCAGTGAAATAGTAATAAAATATAAGACACTGTTCATCTCCAATGTTATTTCTCACAATTGACGTATATGTTCGTTCGAATTTATTGGTATCATTAATGAAAGTGAATGCATAGTTACCTGTGAGGCAGGAATTTAACTTTATACGAGAAAAAAATTCAATCGAATTTTACCTGTTGCACACACACTCATGTTTGATATTAATGTAGGACATGTAGAAGTATTTGTTTCCCTTTGTCTTAAACAAAAGTACATATCACTATTGTTGATTTTGTAAGGGAAATTGCACAGATAGCCATTTATAGGAGTTCCTGAAAATTAATTATCAAGATGAACATGAATTCAAAATTTCAATTAATAGACGTTAACTTACGAACAGACGTAGCATCTGATAATGGTCGATTTGGGTTTTTGAATACAGTCATATTGGGTACATTAGCAGGTAAGTTCTGTAGATTTTGACCTGATGATGGAAGAAAAGCACAGTTGAGTGACATTCCTGTATTGAAATCACAGTTGAATATTGTTGTTCGCGTGGCATTGGTGGCAATCATAAATGTCATAACTATATAAATCATTTTTATAGGATACTTATCAAAAGTTTACTTACTATGAAAGATAATTCTACTGAATAGTGTTAAATTCATCACTTATATATCAAATATGTATTTTTTTCGTATACATTATTTGATCTAATTTAGAGCATATGCAGATGAAAGAATTCTGATAGCAATCGTTTGTATGAGAAATTTGAATTATGTCTTATCGCAATCTTATCTCGAGTGATTTTTGTAGGTAAACCGTTGAAGAGATCTTAAAATTACGAGAATAGACACAGAGTGATTTGTTGTTAATGCATCATTTTCCAGCTTAAGTCAATCATAGATAACCAATGGTGTAAAAAGAAAATCTTCACTAAGTGCTCTATTGTATGATGCAAAGAAAATTTATTTATTCTAAATAACTCACAACTGCCAATCTATAATTATCATAGTAATTTAATTCAGCCATCAGTCAATGTATTCAACAAAAGAAAACAAGACACTTTTTTAACAGTTTATTAATAACAGTTTTCTATATTTCTTTTCCAATTAGTTTTTCAGTTGTTAATAATGAATAATTCTTTAATATTGCCAAGATTCTATCATGTTCTATGTACGTCTCTTAATATTTATCATACCGATTGTGTAACATCGACAACTAGCAATCAGATAGCAATATTTCGTCAACGAGTTACAATCTCATAATTTCAGTTGTATGACCAAAATGGGATTAAGTTTCATCGTAGTTCGATTGTCTATTATTACATAAGATGAATAGTCGAATAGGCAATGTGACAAGATGAATCAGTTAATGCATATGAACTCTGTGTCTCGGCAATCGTTCTTCCGTTTCAACAATTATATTTCAAACAAGTGACATCAAATAAAATCTGAAGCTGAGATATTAAATAATTTTTCATACATTTGAAACATAGTACTCAGTAATAATTATTTGAATTTTAGAATCTATAGAATTCGATTCTGGAAAGATCATTAAAATCCCTTTGAATTCAATACAAAAATCAAGTGTATACATAGTATTTTATTTTAAAACCTTCTTGTATTTCCTGTAAACCGAACTTTAGAGGAAAAACGTTGTCGCGAATAACATCAAGCTGTTGAGATCAAGAATTATCATTATTTCTTGTAGTGAGAAATGTATCGTCATAATTATTATCATAGATCTTTCGATGCATAAGTTAAACTATGAAATAGATCCTATACGAGCTCAATGGTTTTATTACAATTGAACGAATAGAAAATCAATTAAATCTCTCTGTGAACAAGATTGAACAAGTTGACCAATGAAATTCAATCTAACTCATGAATAGAAGTTAGATTCATTAATTACTTCGTGTATACTACCCGATATTTTAGAAGAGCCATGTTGCAAGAATCAAGTTACCGGATGTTGAATGACTCTCTATGTATGAACTTTGAGAAGAGGATGATTAATTTTTATTCGATATAAAGTAAGCTGCATGGTAATGCAAAATTCGTGGAAATTTTTCATTTTCAGTGCCTTAATTATTTTTGCGCATGCCATTGAAGCAGTATCCGTGAAAAGATGAATATCAATTTTTCTCGTTTTCTATTCAGCTTCAATCAATGAAATAACATCATGAATAAGAATACTGTATTAAGAAAAATAATGAATAAAAATCTACTTAACGTAGAATATAAAACACATTGCTAATCTTCTAGAGTGAGCAAATATTTAAAAAATTTCATGATTTTCATGAAATTTAAAGCAAAAACATGAAAAAAATGGCATTTGTGATACTGAAACGGATATGTTCTTTGATGGTTCTGAAATTTATTCATGAAAAGTTACCTTATAATCGAAATCATCCGCTGAATTTGATATGGTCGTGAATTTTTAACATTCTTTCGATGCCAAATCCATTTTACTTGATGATTTTCATTCAAGTATAACCTTTCATGAATGAATTTCAGAAACATCAACGAATATGTCCGTTTCATCATCAGATATACCATTATCTCATGTTTTCGCTATTAAAAATTTCACGAAAATCATGAATTTTCATTTGATATTTGGCCACTCTGGACTATGTTTGAGAGAAAATAAAATCTTTTCTCAGATCTATTTACAACGATCTAGTCTTCATTGTAATTTTTCTTCTTGTTTCCATTGTCGATTCATCAATCTTACATATCATCTTTCGCATATGCTTGTATTGATTCAAGTACATATATACTTGAAACTAAAAACTTTCAAAACGATGAATGAGGGATGTCCAAGGACTGAGTTTTCGGAGTTCTCCCAATTCTTGAAAACACAAGCTAAAAGTGAAAAATCTCCTGAAAAACCGATTCTCAAAATCGTTGTCACTGTCCAGTCGATTTCTCATGATGAATAAATCTCAAATGAATATGTCGCCGGTTCTCAGCCTGAGGGATAGTTAGTGATCAATTTCAATGGAAGAAATTGAAGAAATGAGAAGATATCGAGGCTGGGAATCGATGTCATAATCATTTGAGATTCATTCATCAGGAGAAATCAACTTGAAACTGACAAGGTTTTCGAGAATCGGTTCTCAGTTTTTCAGCAGATTTCTCACTTTTAGCTTGTGTTTTCAAGAATTGGGAGAACTCCAAAACTTCAGTCCCTGAACGCTGCTGATGTTATCATCATCATAGTGAAAAATATGTTCAGCATAAGAAAAGAAGCAATGTCACGTGTAAGAAAGTAATTGAAAACAGGATTTTAATTGCATAGTTGTCTACTGAATGACCGGATGAATTACTATATACTATAGAAAACTAAAAATAAAACTATTCCTATTGACAGAGAGCGCCACTTGCTTCATCACTTTTACCACTACAAGGAGAATTTCTTCGATTTTGTAATTGATGACTGATATTTTTGAGAAATTTCATTGTGCACATATCATATATTAGAAAGAATGTCATTTCAAAATCGATTGGTTATACGATTTATTCCTGTTGCCAGGCAATAACAGCTAACATCCGCATTTGAAAAGGAAATGTCGTTCATCAACGTAATCATCTTCTTCGTTTACTGATATACCTATGAGAGAGCAGAATAATTTCTCTAAAAAATCGAATCGACGTTCATTAAAACTTGAATTAGTCGATGGGTCAATTCAAGAAATCGAATATGAACTACTCATAGATCGATATGATTTATTGCGTATAATATATCACGATCTTAAATATGATAAAACATACGATTGGAATACATTTTATCAATCAACATCATTTACTCGAACAGACAACGGTATTACAACATTTTCACCATTGAATTATTCTACTGATGACATTGTATACACACTAGTTTTACCTAACAACGACAAAAGTACAAGATCAATATTTAGCATTAGAAATTGATGTATATATGTATTATTTTCATTTAGGTCCACTAACAATATTAAAACAATGGATATGGCCTACTTAAGAAAAATATCGATCATATTCCAATTGATTATTTCCGCCTCGTATATCATCAGATTGCTTCATCTAGTCATATCGTAATCAAGTCTGTAAAATATTTCTATTGTTTGCTGTCAACAAAAATTGCAAATTAATATTTACAAATAAACTATTCAATACATTACATAATCTGTAACAAGAATAAAAACTCATCGAGAGTGGTTTGATAGAGTGACTTCTCTTATATATTGAACAGTGACGTTAAATGAACCTTCCTTATCTGAACTCAATACGCGACAAGTTTTGAACGGTTACAAACAGTCCATATTTCATTACGAATTTTTCTCAGAGTTGGTCTAGCCCAATATAAGTTCATTTGTTCTGTAAAATAGAAATTCATCTTGATTTTTATGAAGTCAAAACATCGTCGGCAGTCTACAAAAAAAATTCCCCTGAATTGTTGAATCAAATACGTTGTAAATTAGTCATCTCTAACTAAAATCTTGAGCCAGTTTACGATCTTGCGTAATTTATACTGCTCGGCATTACTTATCATTAGCATTAATCTATTTTAATATCTTGCATATCGCTGAATCTCATGCATAGTCCAATCGACGATGTTGTCTAGATACATGGCCAGTATTATTGGATCCGAGGAATATTGCAGTTTTCACTATTGCTACCGCGGAAGTTTTAAGAAAACGTCAGTTGTGAGTTATAGGAATGTATGACTGCCTGAATTCAAGTCAGAAACCTTTAAAAAAATCTTCACAGCTGTTAATTCTATTCATTACATCTCGCAGTTTACAGAAGACTTGTTTTGCATTCCCCTTTTATCCATGATGGTTTAAGAGTCAATAGTTAAAATGAAATCGTATCTTGACATATGACTAATCGTTTTCTTTGGCAGTGTAAGAATTTCAATAACATGATTTTTGACATTGATTGCTGGTATCACCCAGATCATGGAACAAATAATTTGAAAAACGAAATCGGTTTGTTTTGTTATTCATTTACAAACTATTCTTGGCATTAACTCCGATTATTTTCTTCCAATATTTTGATTCACATAACATATATTATTTTCACTGAATATATGCAGCGTTAATCATTGCCTTTCTCATGAAAGCAGATCTAAAAAGTGTTCTTATCGATTATAAAAATACATTCTTTCATATTCGGAGTTTTGCTTTTTTGTATCTATATAGTGACAATTTATTATACTAACTCAAAACAATGACATTTATTGTTATATAAATAAAAATAACAAAACAGACAATATATATTCATTATCCAACATTACTGTCTAATTCAAGATTATTTTCCATATAGTAATCATTTATCTTTCTTACGACAGTATTCATGTTGCTACTATGTTGAAGCATTTCATTCAAAGCCTTGAAACAGATAAAGAAAAAGAAATGAAACAAAATACAGTGATTCGTTTAACGGAATGCAAAGAAAAACCATGGAACTCACTTGTCGTTCAAATAAAACTTCTCGAACTTCATTTGGATCAATAGCTAATGAAATAAGAAAATCTTCATTGCAAGGAACCGATCGGAAAGCAACCTGATATTAAAACAAGCGTATTTCATTTCATATTTAATTTATAAAATACTTACGGAAAAAATCTCACGTGTTGTCCAACCGTGAAAAGGTTTTAGCGTTAGCACATAGGATTTATTCAATGCATCTTCAATGTTTTTATCACCTTGACCAAATTCATGTAAAAAACATGCAAGAAAATGAATACTTCTAAAATGATATAAGTCACTCGAATTTCAATAGAAACTTATCATGAGAATTCGATGAAAAAACATTCGATTCTAGAATACTGGTATATCCTCAAATTACCAGAGTTTAATCAAGGATCGGATACAACCCGAATCCCTCCTACATGATTCATGATTATCAGATGTATTTCATAAACTGAAAGCTCCTTTTTCATAAAAGTACTGTTTCCTTTTTGAATGCTATCTGTTAGCAAGATATATATATGTTGTAGGCAAAATTGGAATCTAGGCAAATTCCGAATTTGCCCGGGCAAAATTGGAATTCTAATTTTGACTAGACAAAATTAGAATTCTAATACTGACTAACATTTTCTTGGGCAAAATCAGAATTCCAATTCTGCCTAGGCAAAATTAGAAGTCGATCAAAGATGACCTAGAGCAGCTGAAATTCTAAGCATCTTAATGTAAAAGTGTTTTTATGTAATAATGTACTTTTTATCTTAACTAACGTTTTACAAATGAAATAATATCAGTTTTAACTGTTTTGTTTTATAACAGATTTTTCACGAAACTTCATACTTAATGAGTTAANTTCGCTATCCGTTTGAATTGATGTTGAAGGTAATTCAGACATTTTGTTTGTTTACAGTCAGTACAACTATATTTCTAATGCGCACATCGGCATGGTCACTATACAACTATTTTTTTTATTCCCCTCTACCTTACAGTAAAGCACGTGTTTACATGAATTTATCTCTGATCGACTTCTAATTTTGCCTAGGCAGAATTGGAATTCTGATTTTGCCCAAGAAAATGTTAGTCAGTATTAGAATTCTAATTTTGTCTAGTCAAAATTAGAATTCCAATTTTGCCCGGGCAAATTCGGAATTTGCCTAGATTCCAATTTTGCCTACAACATATATATATTTATACATAACTAGCTATACATGAAACGGTTTTATGAGATCTGTAATTGCTTGTTGATCCATTGTGGTATAGACATCAAAATATTTCTTGAAAGAAACATGCGATCTCAATCGCCTGAACTATTCTACTAATCAATTATTGATGTAAAAGTTCTTTTTGATATAGTACATCGACATAATCTGAAGTCTTTCAAGTCATTATGAGGACAATCAAAAGAGAAAAGATCTAAATGCCACTACCCATTCTTTTTCATTAACAAAATTTAATTTCGTCTACAGAAAAGCTATTAATTTCATTTGAAGTCCACTCATTTCCATTGATTTCGAATTCTATCTCGAGAAAGCACAATTACTGAACACCAAAACCTACATAAATTGAGAGTATTGGAGATAATGATAAACTCATTCTTTTATCCTGTAATGGATCGATTTCACGACACTTATATTTCATACAGTAGTTCTACGATGATACAAAGAATGTAGAGATCTTACAACTGTGCAAAGATTTGATCTTACTGTTTCTCTTCATCTTACAGGAAGTACATAGACGAATAGAATTATTTGTGAGGAAAATAATATTCTCATATGAATTTCAGTAAAATGAAACGTGTGCTTGTTAAGTCGAGATTTTTTCTTCTGAAAGATATACTAGATCTCTAGAACAATAACAGCTTTTTGTTTTCTTAATTGTAATATGATAGAAGTGAATTTCGCAAATTCCTGTGCTGCTAGTCGAGATTTTTTCTCTTATTGCTTAAAAAGATCATACTCAGTTTTTTAAAGATTCAATAAATGTCAAAATCTTACCTCCGAAGCCAAAGTAATGCATTTGTTGCTGAATTTTTTTCTTTCGTTGTTTGGGTAGTTATTTCATCATTTATAATCGAATTCAATGTTTGATATTTATTTGGATTCCTACTAATTTTATTTTTCAACATCTATAGAACAATGACTAACTAACATAAAAAGACTAGTAAACAATAAAAAACACTGCTCACATGAATATTTTCCTTAACATCGGAATGGAATGTTTTAAACGTTGTACCGTTGAACTTGTCTATGAAAAAATATCATACACGTGACGGAATGTTTTCCTTGTTTGTACATACCAATCAATTGTATATATGATTCACAAGTAGAAAGAAATAGTTCGGCATTGATTTCGTTGAACGATAGATTACTAAGCACAGAAAATCTAGAGCAAAACTTTCTAGAACATATTGTTTCAATATGATAGAACGTACGAATGATGAAGTTCAGAAAAGAATGTTCTGTAAACGAATTGTTTTGGTAAAATTGTTGTTGTATCCGTAGTACTAGAAATATTGAATACTATTCGTAAAACAAAAAAATTCATCATTCAATAACACACTGCTTCAATTTTAATTCATTCGATGGTTTTTGATTGATTGAATTACTATTTGAATTGATGGAGGATATTGGAGATAATACAGTCAATGATTGCTTTGAACCACCGGTTGCTAATTTTACACAGTCATCAAGCGTATGTATAAATGCATCACACGTTACATTAAGCATTGCTGTAGTTTCATCTAGTTTCTATGAAACAAAGAAAATATATAGAAACGAATGTTTGTTAGCAAGAAGACTCAATAAAGACGGATCTACTTTAGCATCAGGTGTCGGTGTATCGTTCGCAATTGATTTGACAGCATGAATACGTTGCATAAGAACAGTTTCATAGAGACGTAATTCTTGTACTTTTAATTTAAGTTCATTATCAATTGCACTTATATGTGACACTGGAAAAATAAAGAATAAAAAACAATCGATTGGTAAAGCATCAATAGCATATGCTACCTAATGATGATGTGTCATTATTCGAAGTTTTAGTTGTTTTTGTAGTTGATTTAGTCCCTCTCGATTTCCAGGAGCCTAATGCAACAAGCCACAGCTGTCGTTCTGATTGTGATTTACATTTTAAACAAAAAAACTGTTCACCAGGTATAATTAAATCAAAACGAAGTGGATCGTTTGGATGTGCTAAATTGAACAAGAAAGTGATTGATACTCGATAAATATTGTTTCGTCAAGCTAAAAAGGAAAAGATGATAATCGTACAATTCTTGTACCTTTGACTTCACAAGCAACAACTAAACAAGATCCTTTGCAACCTTCATGAATTAATTCACTTGATTTAAAATAGGAAAGGATGCCTGTTTCATTCAAGACAAAATACCGTGGTTGCCATCCTAGAAAAAAAACTATTTTGTTGAAATATTTTTTGTTTTCCTATGATGAAATTTCACCTTTATAATAGTTGGTCCATTTTAGAAGTGTACCTTCCATGAAAAATCATTGACATGCAAGCTAAACAGAAATTGATGAATTTCGTTTATTAAGTCATCATATTAAATAGTAGTCAATAGATGATTTTTAAATTTGTAATGAGAAATATTAAGAAAAAAAGAAATTCTTCAATAGGCTGAAATTGATTCTAATCGTGTTTACAATTCATTAGTTTTTTAGGATTAATATTGTAGTTCTTCTTTTAATTCTACGATTCACGAGTGTCATAGAATTGATAAAACATCCGCTGCTCTTCAACCTCATGTTTCACAGTAGGAAGTATTCATCCACAAATAATAAGTATTTCTTTCATTGGAGCTGCTCTTACAATTGTGATAATCCATCTAGCTTACATTAATCTTATTCAAATCTAAAGAAGTCTTATGTTTCAATGTATGAAAAATTTTCGTTCGACATAAAATATGAATCGAAAATCTTCAACATAATGACTAATTGAGAGACTACACGTGTACTCGAAAAGAATTCCCTATGCGTGTTCGATTTCTACTAAGAAAATGTTTCTTCTCGTTTGTTTTCATTGATAATTCTCGACAACTTTTTCAATACTCTGTCGTCTCTTGATGAGAATAACGCATGATTATTCTATCAAGAGAATCAATTTTCTATTAGAGAATGCATAAAAACTTACTAGTGGCTCGTTGTGCTGATTAATTTACTACAATTTTGTCCGCAATCAGTTAAGATCTGAAGTAAAAAATGACAAAATTATATTGTCTTAAAATGCGCTTCTCTGTGTCTACTCAGACATTTTCAAAGTGAAAGAACGAAATGATGCCTGAAAAATGTGTATGGCGTGATTGATTCCCTATTTGTCGCAGCATCTTTTACTAGTACGCGTTGGAATGAGTCATTGAAACATAAAAAAAACAAAAGAAAAATATTGACATAATAATAAATGAGCTAATTGGAATATTCAATGCACATTTTTTTCCTTCCTTCACATTCTAAAATAGAGTAACGTTCATCTTCTAGTATCAAAAATATACTTCATTGTAGACTAGAATGACTCGACCGATTAACAAGCATCGATCTAATTGACGAATAGATAAAGAAGTGTTAGCATAGAAAAGCGTCCTCTATCAACTTTCTGTTAGAAATCATTCTTGTCAAGAATTTTCATATTTACTACTATGCTGTTCAGCATACGCATTACTGTTCTGACAAAAAATTATTATTTTACAGCATGGAGAAATTCGTCAACATACTGCTAATGTTATTTGATGCAGTAGAATTTGGTATCTATTTGTACTAAGGACATGAGAGATTCTAAAATGATACTTCAATTATGAAAAATGTCTTTTGTGTATTATGCGAAATTTTTGTACATCGATTTTGATTCCTACACTCTTTTATATTTATTACTCGCAATAAATGGGAATAAAAATGAGAACAGAAGTATAAAAAACAAGCACTAGAATTGTATAAATCACGTTTTTTATTTGCTTGAGCGGAAACAAAAGTATTCAATATAGTTTTATATACGATTTGCTGGGTTTTTTATTTTTGTTTTGTGTCAATCATAAGAGATCGACCAGTTTTCCAGCAGTAGATTGTAGTAAACATTAATTTTTTGACAATGATCTACATTCGTTTTCCTCACTTCAGTTGATTTTTTACCATATTTTTACTATTCATTTAGCATCGTTCGATTGACTATAATGACATGAAATGATTCCAAGTTCATCGAAATTTTAAATTTTAGCGATTATGTACTGGCATCTAGATTTGTGTTTTTCTTTTACTAATCTAAAATATGTTCCGTTTTTTATGGGAATACTTATTGGAAAGCAAGCTCAATTTATTGAAGTTTAAAACTGAATAGAATATCTAACGGTATTTTTTCATTACATTAAAGTAGTGCAGTGAGTGTTTGACAATTTTATCGCCGGGTATATATCGATGAGGCTGTCAATAATGTTATAGAATGCTATCTTTGTCAATCGTCGATATCAACCTATGAGTGCATAGAAAACATTAACGTCAGTTTTATTTTTCTAAAATGTTATAAGTGCACATTTATCTATGTCAGCATTTTCAATAAACTTTGTTAGTACAAATAAGTACAAACGAATGATACATGTACAATAATAGACATTGAATCATTTTTGTCAACAATCTACAATAACTTACATGATGAATCTACGGATGCAATAGATTATCGATAACTTTTGATAGCCCTTAAGCCAGCAGTGTGAGAAAATTTCAATTTTAGTTGTTGTCTAACTTATTTCGTTTGTGAATTATTCATTCAACCGTATGGGCGCATTTAAAATACTATTGATGATTAAGATCTAGTGTCAATGAATGAAAGGAAAGATAAATTTATTTTTGAATAAAAGAAAAGAAACTACTCATCAATCGTAGAAAACGAAAGGCAGTTCTCCTGTGAATTTGATCAATGCTTTCTAAACGATACGCTCTAACAGTTTTTGATTATTAGTCTACTGACAGCTGAGTTTCCCCTTTCTTTCTAGTTTGTTGTGTCCCATCGATTACCAGTACATGGGTTGTCTACGATTAAAATTATTCCAACAGATTATTGTAGTTATCAAGTTTCGGCAATAGAAACTCTCTGTACCGATCTTAGCCACATGAACCATGAGAAAATTTTCAAACAAAAAAGAAAACAAGAACCACACAACTAGCAGTGCTTTATTTTCATAATTAAATCCATTTAGTCTGTCAGCGGAAGACGTACCTAAGGGTGACACTTTAACTTTACTTTAAGCTTTAACGTTAACTTGTTCTAAAGAATGTTTCAATGGAGAAAAGTGAAATTTGATTTCATTCTTTTAATCACTTGATTCTATTCTATTTGAAAAACTAATCGTATCACTTCAATAGATCACTTACACGTATTTGTTATATCGCATAATCAGTTGGCATCAGCATTCTATTTTTTTGCAGAAATCTTTCCTTGTCACAGCTGTTATTGTTGTGCTGAGCACATAAAAAGTATCTGTGACCACTAATTGATTTTTACCATCAAGCAATTCTATTTTTCTGCAACGAGAATGTTTTTTTTTCGTAACACCTCCTCCCTGAAGATGAATACAAATATAGATAGTAAAATGCGAATCAAAAGAAATATTATTTTCTTTGATTTGATTGCTGCTGGTATCCATCTATGGAGCTGAATAACCATATTGAATATTTGTTATGTTTATTGCTCAGTGTTGTTGGAGCATATGCATTCATACCACATCCACTAGTGGCATACGGTGCACTGACCAGCAATAGTAAGTTTTATGTCGGTTCAATCATATAAGCAATGCGTCATTTTTCTGATCTTTTTTCGAGGTATTACACATGCAGATATTACTGAAGCTGCTATCATCCGTAGTTTAGCTCGATTTCTTTTCGATACACGTATTAGTGGAAATACCACCAATGGAAGTTCATTTAATGAAGAAGAATATTTAATTGCCGAACACACAATTGATGATCTTTATGGACTAGCATTTCCTGACTACGATGAATTCCAGGTATCATTTTATTCCCTCCCATTAAAATCGATCACTGATTCTATCATAACGCAAAATGTTCTCGTGGATTTTCTTGACCAAACAAAAGGATTGGCGGCAGCACATTTTGATTGTGAAGCATTTGTGAATGCTAGTAGACGTATTCTTCGATTGAGAGAGACAAGTAATCTTATTAATATGAATCCATTTCTGATAACTAGCATCTATATTCTCTTCAGTCGTAAATAATATCCTTGGTGCCCAGAAAAACTTGTCTTATGCACGTGACTTACTCGGACAACTACTTCATACATTGCAAGATTTTTATTCACATTCAAATTGGGTTGAAATGGGCAAGGTTGATATTAATGAACTTATAGGAGTTAATGAAACTATTGGTTTAGTTGCTGGTCAAAATCAATCAACATGTACCAACGATGGCTGTACAAAAATAGAAACAGCTTGCGTAACTTTTGCCAGGTTAAATGACTTGCCAGTAATAGATTGTTCTCATTTTAGACAGTTTGGGAAGAAATTTTTATCGGTGCTTGTCCACTTGTATATTATGATTGTAAAAACAATATTCTACCAGAAATCAATGATCAACAATTACTTACAAGTGGTTACGTTGCAAACGATTTTGATGAAAATGGGGAAATAATTCAAAAGCCAACCAACGTGGAGAAATGTTCTCATGGTTCAGTTCTTGATCAGTCATCAAACATACCAGCCGTTGGTGGAATCAATAAAGATTCTTATAGTTTAATCTATTCACCACATTCTGATCTTCAGTAAGCGAATAAAACAGCATTTGAAGGGTTAGAGTACCGAACGTATGAAATTACTGTAGTTGTTTAATTATTTTCCATTTGATTCACATTCTAGTGACAAAGCAGCTGATTTAGCAATAAATGCCACGGAACAATTTCTCAATGATCTACGACGAGATATAGGCGATGAAAATTTTGATTATCTTTTTGCTATTAATCCAACAGATGAACAATGTCAAGCAGCATCCGATGCTGTAGCGCAAGGACAACGCTTTCGATTTTTTATACCAAGCCATAGCGCTTACTTGAAAGATGATGGGAGTTGGCTTACAAAGTTAAAGAGAGCATTCAGAAGATTTATTAGATTCATGAAATCAATATGGACTGGTACATACTTCAGAGAAGATAGTTTGAAGCAACCAACCTACAATCTGAGTGACATAGGAGTAAACGTCACAAATGTGACTAGTTTCAGAACGGCATCGTATGTAATTGGACAAGAGAAAGTGAGACGAAAAAAACGTATGGTGAATCTTGCACGCAAACATCGATATTTATAAATGCTCATTTTTAAACATGAGTCTAACTAATAAAAACATTTCTTTTCATGTCTATCATGATCATTGCTTATTTTAACGTTAAAGTCACTTTACAAATTTAAAGAATAAAACGGGCTAAGAAAGAAAAACACATTCGGTAAGAAACATGGGATACCAAGCAAACTTATTGATGGCATACTTTTGATACATGGAAAAGTTCACTTGTAACCGTTATTAAATAGATACGAAGAATTTTTTTTATTTTGCGTACTGCATCAATCTCTGGTTAAAACTCAGAATACCTTCCTAAGTACTTTTTTCACTTAACAAAAGTGAGATTACCATTAAACATTTAGAATATGTTTCATAAATTAACAGAATTACATTGAAAAGAGTTTGATTTTCAAAAGACAAGGAGATGAAAATAGTGGCTGAATATTCTTACAAAAATACAAGAAATTTGACTTGGAAATATACTATTCATAATCTGTCATTGTTTTTTAATGGAAAAAAGACAAATCAATACGCCATCAATAGATCGTATTATGGCATTTATTATTGCAAGAGAAAGAACATACCAATGCGTATAGTAATATCAGATCGTAGCTTCACATTTTAGCTAAGGGAAAATTTTCAAATTTCATTCTACAAGATTGAAATAAACAAAAACTAATGACTATACGTATATATTTCTAATGTATGAAGTTTTTCATTGTGTGATAGATTGACTAGATGCTTACTATTCATCACTTCAATGACAGGAGACTAAAGAAGAGCGCTGCTTTTGGAAAATTCACTGATCTGAAGAAAGAACTCAACGACACGGAATTAGAATAACTTGAAAAAAAATCAATCAATTGAAGAGTCGTATACTTGTTATGAAATAAAAGAATATAGTATATCTTTAGAGTATGAACGGCCATAACAGTTGAATATGTATTTCTTGGATTCGAAACAACAAAACATACAATGAAGATTAAGAAATGTTCGAAAAATCTACGGAACGATAGCATTGATATAACCTATTGCAAACGCACAACATAAAATAAAGATCGTACGCAATTCAACAAGCAGGTAGTTACTACTTCTGGACAACAAAAAGTTTGTTTTCGTCGCTATCCGAAATCCGAAATGTTTGTACTACTATTTTTTGTTATGATAAACTGTATTGATACAAGAGTAACTTCAAGCTGCACAAATATAAACAATCATGCTCGTTTAATTTAGCGTTGTGGCTATGACTCAATATAATTACAATAGTTGCAGTTTCGCATTAATTTCTCCGTTGTATTTTCAACGCTTTTGTTGAATGTTGCGTACTCTGTTATCTTACGAGACATTTTCGTGTTATCGAAAACCTCTAGAAGAACAAAACTGATTCTCAATATTCATGTTAGAAATGAAGATTTTCTTCAAAAATTTTATCATTGATGTTTGTCGATATTCTTCTTTATACGCCAGTAGACATTCAGATGCTTCACTTCTAATTAGTTATAGAAATCTGTTGTTTGTCATCGATCACACTCACTGATCTAAAAATTACGTTGAATGTGAAAATAATCCTATATTTTTTAATATTGAAACCTTCGTTCGTTCTATATACAACATATGAGAAATACTAATATTGGTAATAGAATAAAAACGCTTTGAAAAATAGTTCGTTCTACTAGCAACAACAAATGATCTTGATTGTTTTGAACGTTTTTTTTGGTTTGAACAGTTTCCTGAATAATGCTTCCATTTCGAAATAAATGTTTTTGAAGTTCAAATTGGATTTGATCGTTGATTTTCAGTTCCTGATCCATGCATGTAAAGCGAGAATGTTCTATAGCATGTTCTCCAAAATGTTGTTCAAGTAGTTTTAAGAAATCGACGAACGTAAAACTTCGAGAAATTGTTGAGGATATTTGTCGTCCAGTAGCTGTAATAAAGAAGATATTAATTGAAGATTCAATCTAGAAAGAAGATTAAGATAATTCTAGAAGAATAAAGTTTCTTTCAAACTTTACTCTGTTTAATTTGACTTCCAATTGATTCCAAATAGACTTTTTTACTTTGTTACCAATAAAAATAACACCTCCATCGCGTATCAGCTTTATCTTTTGACTTTGAAAATTAATTGGATTGTCGAGTGATAATTGTTTACCTTTACATAGGAAAATACAGTTTTCCACAGCCTTATCATTAATTTTGCTCCTAATTTCATCAAGTATATCAGTCAATTGAAAATCTGCAGGTAGTGAAACTGTGACACGTTGTCCAGGTATTGAGACAAAAAAGAGATTGATACATGGCATCTTTATAAATTAGATTCAAACGAATCAGATGTTTGAAATGCAAGGTACTGAGTAAATCTTGGATTAGAACTATTCGTTTTCAATCTGTAATACTTAGTAACCTTTTTTCTGATCATTCATTTAAATAATTAAACTTTCTGTGTATATACTCCGTTATTACATCATAAACGTGTGACGTGACGCAAAGTCCACTAGAGTTATTCTTTGTCGTCATGTTAAAGATAAGATTTTCTGAATCAAAAGAAAACAGATAAATAATGACAAAATGAGCAAATAACTAACTGATAGCGACATGTTTTTGTCAAACTCTTTGAAAGAACAAATGTACAACATACGTAAAGAGTAAAAATTTTCGATCTTCATTCAGTCACGACACTATCAAACATGGATTTATTTTTAATATTGATGTTGCATTAGTACGGACTATATATTATTCCTCTATATCTGACTAGTAGAGTTCATAATTATCTGCTTTCTTAGAATATATCCATACTTATTTGTCTTATCTGTTCTGCAACAACCAATGATCTATCGATAGGATTTTCATGTGAAAAGTTTCAATTCTTTTGATGATTACACACTTATGAAAGGCAACAAACATAATTAGCAATCCCAAAGCAAAACTTATCCTTTCATATGTACGTGACAATACACGACGGAAACATTCTATAGTCAATATTTATACTGTAATTTGTACTTAGTGAGTCTATCAAAAACACAGTCTAGTATTCTATAGAGAAACTACTCGCTCGTTTCATTACAAAAGCTCAAGCGTAGCATATTCGTTGTATCTCCTTTAATTGCAGCATTTCCTTATGCCCGATTTTCTATACTTGCAGTCAATTCTTGATTCCGACAGTATGATGCATGGCTTTGAGTGCAGGACACTCTCAGGTGGATGAATCTGATACCGGATACGATCAGTTGACAAAATCTGCCCGGAATTCAAAAAGCGGAAGCAATAACGGATTCCACAGTTTAATACTATATAATATATAGAGTACCAATAAGTAGCTAATGCCCATAGTAGAAGTTGGTCAGAGTCCTTGCCTGGATTCCGGCGCTTTTCCACAAAAAGAACCGATCAAATTTAAGTGTTAGGTCTGGCACGGCCTGAGTAAGCTAATGGTATCTGAGAAGATGTCCGTACTGCAGACAGTTATTATGAGCCTAACTCATACGAGATACCCCGTGTATCTTCGGATCGCCACCAAAGCTGTGTCTAAATCCATAATAAAACTGAAATTCCATACACACAATGCGAATCTTGAGCCATGTATCTGCTCTCTAAATTTGGCATCGATACTTGCACACTGAGATCTATACTCTTGGATGTTACTTGCAGAAGCCGACTGCATGCATAGAAATATCCTGCATAATAAAACGCTTTGTTCATGCAACGTTCCGTCCTGCAACAATGTTTCCTAGCACCAAATCAGAATTTTAGTACTGTTATCAATATTAAATTTATGCTGAAGACACAACCTCCCTTTTATGTATTGATTTCGATCGCCTAAAAGTTATTCATACTTCTAACTCATTCTAAGATGTGATTCTCTTTAATAGATATATGTGTATGCGCTTCCTTTATTTCTCTGAATATTCATCAAAATGTTGTTTATTTGCTAGCCAGGATGAGGTTTACAGATCCCGTCTGCGAAGAAAGGCGGGAACTGTATACAGACTAGGTGTTACGACATGGAGGTTTACAGAGATTTTTTTTCTACCTGAGCATATTCGACCAAATCCTTGTAGCAAAAATTAGGTGCTTGTTGTCAGAATCCCATGTTTTTACATATGAAATTTTCAGAAACTGCAAATGCTAGATCTTCGTCTATCGTGGGCAAAGTAGAGGATATCTTTTTAAAGTAACTTTGATTTCGGATTTTATTTCTTGGAACTGCATTCACTGACGCAGGTACTAATTAGAAATGGTATTATCAGGAAAAGCAGCACTACGAATGTATATGGCTCAACCGAGAATATATCGGCAATTATTTTTAATTTTATCATTTAAAAATAGACATAATAATGTATGGTTAGCTCGTGACACTTTCATTCTCTTCAGAATGCGAAGAACGAATAGCAAGAGGAGAGCAAAACAAAATGCGAATAAACGCAAAATATGTTTCCACGTGACTATGCTCTTCTTTGCACTCTGATTGCTTAGGGTTTTTGTGTTCGCATAAGAAAGTACTGTTTAATTCGTGTTAATTGAGCTAGTCTTTATTGCAATCGTATTCGTAATGGAACAATGGAATCGCAGAACTCAATTATTCATGTCAGCTGCTATAGGTGTGAGTCGAACACTCGGTAGTTTTCCTCTTGAACATCCACTCGATGCTATTCCCACACGATGGCAAGCAAATCCAAGATGTTTTTCAAATGTTCTGGTAGTAGCTTGCGAGATTTATACTTCCAAAGGTTTCCTTGGCTTTTATTCTGGTGCTATCCCAAATGCAATTCGGCGTACTTTAAATCAAACATATCGTTGGCCCATGATGCTGTTCTTTCCTAGTTTCTATAGAGATCATGTTTTGCCCAATCGCATCTATTGGTATCCTCATTTACCAAAAATTCTCACTGGTCTTTCTATAGCGAATTTTGAAATTTCGGTTATCAATCCTTTTGAACGTCTCAAAGTTTGACTTATGACTAGTCCTAAACGGATTAATCTACTGGAATTCTTTCGATAACATTTAAAATCACGTGACATTACCAAAGAATTATATCGAGGTACATCAGCCGTTTTCTATCGTCAAAATATTTCTTGGATGACATTTGTATATACAGACGGATTGACAAAAGCAAAATTTCGTGAATACAAAAAATCTCAAGATTTGACACATATTGATTTGATTATGACAGGCATGACTATCGGCTTGGTAAACACAGTCACACTAATGCCGTTTGCTTATGTAAAAGTTGAAAAGCAAAAGTTCTTCGAAAACAATCGATCAACGATAAATATTTTCAAAACAACTATAAAAGAAAATAGAGTGGCGCAGTTACATGTTGGTTGGAAAATATATCTTATGAAATATGCTATTGTTATAATATTGAATGTTAATATATCAGATAAGTTGGAAAAAAGATTTGAAAATTCTTCTGTAAAAGAATGCTAATTATGATCTATATAAATAAGCAATAATGAGCAGACCATTTATGATAGTCTACAGATTTTTGTTCAATAAGAGTTAAACACAGTCTATAGCTTATGATTTCGATTCTAATAGAAGACTGCCATTTAAATATTTTTTCCACAGTATATAGTATTCCGTGAAATTTTCGAATAGAATCGTGAAAAGAAAATTTCTCACAACAAATCATTCAAAAGTTTTCTTCAAGTTCAACAAGCAATAATTCATTTCATTTGTTGACATTGATTATCAAGAACTCAGGAAAATACCATGGATTAAATTGACATCTTTATTCATTAATTTAAAGTGAGACGATGAACGATTAACAAATGAATTTTACTATTACGTTCGTCTCTCTATATCGGCTAATCAGTAATTATGAAATAAAAATACATAGCAAGAAAAGTGTACTTCTCAAATACACACGAAATAAATATTCTATTTTACGTGTTTTTTTTGAATTTCACTTGTGTCCCGTGCGAAAAGTTACGAGGAATCTTCTTTTTCTATCTATTATGAAGATAGGAAGTAGTAAATTCTTACCTGCGATATTAATAAGATATTTGAAATGTAATACATACTCGAAGCTTCATTTGTAAAATGCTTTATTTAATGTAACCATCGAAAGTGAAATTAGTCAACTTCTATGTCAAATATCCGGAATATGGATGATTTTTACATTTTTCAATTGAATCTGAGAGATAATGCTCGATGATTATCTTTACGACGTCTTCGTAATTTCTTGAAAAAGATCAGTCTTATCATTATAAATAGCAACAATCTACAGGGATTCATAGACACATACATTCGAACAAATTTATTGTGATTAAAATTCTACATTGTTTCCATTTTGCTCATCTCACTCTTTCAGATTACTTTATATCTTCATCTTTATATGAGAGAAGACTCATCTAGACATAAATTGTGAGCAAAAAAAGCAGTTTAGCTAATTGTCACATCTTACTATGGGTCATGATATAATTATATCGGTAAAAGTCAGTATACCACTTCATCGTTGTCCACATACGACTTACTCACGATAATCAAACTCCCCTATTTTACATGTATAGTCATTTCTACAGAGAAATGGTGACACTAGTCATCTAATGCCAATATCGTATTTGCGAAATTGAGAGAAGCAGGTGTTTGTTTCTTTAGTTGGATTATCTCTTACGGACACAAATGATTGTCACTAAATACTTTCTAGAGGATACCTTGTGGTTTCTTCATTGTGAAACTTCTCGCGCATCAGACAATGTTTAACATATTTATTTTGCTTGTATTCTTGATTTATACAGAAATAATGAACTGACGACGTCGAAGGTGTCAGTAACGATGAGTGATGAGAATACTTTTGCGTCAGTCAAAAAAGTAGTACTTTTGTTGGGAGGCTAGCATAGCTAAGACAACGTGGTCGATATGTTTGAAGAGAGATTTTTACATACTCGATAGACAATGATCATTATTAGGGATCATTTTAAATACTTCGCAAATTGTTGGGTATCTCATTTTTTCATAACAAGTACTCATTAAAAGCGTTAGTTTGAATTATTTATATTTGGGACTGCATTATTGTACGTCGAGAGAACGAATTAGAATCCAGATTATCCATATATCTAATAACGGTGATATTCTGACAAAGATAAAATTCTTGAACTTAAATACCTATCAACAAAAATTACATCAATGTATTAAGATTGAGGATGCGGAAGCTGATTTAAAATTGTGAAAGTTTCGAAGTCAATAGTATGCCAATGAAAAATAAAAATAAGGTTAGACATATGAGCATTAACAAAACTAAGATGTGTAATCTAGGGCATCTATCAGCTGACATACTCTAGTCTAAATTTCTTCAATGACAATAGTAATCTTGAAAGATAAAAGTGCAGTGAACCCGTGTATTAAAATTGCGTGTGAAAAACTCATCGGTATCTACTTTATAAGTGATGATAATTATGTTTTTGTCCCTGGAATAGCTATGTAATAAGATCTTTTGTACATGTGAACATTAACTTCTTCTAAGATATGTTCAAAATCATCCGATGTATTTGTTTACAATACTTTCCACCATCGACTATTCGCAATGCAGGTGCTAGTTTAAGTAAAGATAAATTAATTTCAAAATTATATTCTCCTTGTTCAAGATAAGGTAACTATGTGCAGTTCTCACTCTTATTCCATGACAGATTGTAGAGCTAGAAAGTATCGTTCACTTACGTTAGTGATACAATATATAGAAATCTTGAATACTATGGAAGGTAACAAGGTATATTCATATACGTATGTAGTGTATCGTGTTTGTCTACCTAAAAATCCCAAATATCAAACAGTTTTCGTGACATTTGTCGCTTTCTTCCAAGTACGATTCTCTCCAGTTGATTTACGTTACATGCATCAATAAACATATGTGCAACATAGAGAAGCCGTGCAACATGAATCGTACAATCGATTTTCCAGACAGAAAAATAATGCGTAGAATTGAACTATCGTTTTTTAGTGGTACAACTATTTTGTGACGGGTTAGAGGGACACTGGGATTTTTGATTTTCATCTCAAGGTTATCATTGAATATCTATTTCCTTATTAAGAGTCTTTGAGTTTCTTTCACATATTTTTATGTGAAACTAATTTGAGTACATGGTGATGTCAACTCAAATCAATTTTGTCATTGTAAACGATGATAATTTTTTAAAATAATGATCAATTACAATTATAAGGTCATCATAGATATACTGCAATTATTGTTGACTGTGATTTTAGTTTCAAGTTTCTACGTTGAATCTTCAAACTAAATAATAGGTAGAATAAATAGATATTGTAACAAACCATGATAATACTACTGAGTTAATTTTTATTGAATTTTCAATGCATTATTAATGAAAGACACTTTCTAAAGTTAAGCGTAAAATATATTTCATTCCTAACTCAACTAATCGAAACAGACAGTTGATACTTTCAATGTATCTGAATTCGTTGACTCTATTGTTTACAAATACTCATTCGAATTGTAATTTCTGTTTGACCACCAATCACTGTTATTTGTCATGCTAATATATTTCAGAACATGGTTAAGAGGTATTCTGGGCGCTCCAACATCTATTGGCTCATGTCTTATACTTACGCCTTTCATCGTGTGAATTAGTTTTTTAGTGGGTATTCGGTATCATATATATATGCCTACTTAGATTATAGTTAAAACTTTCCTTCACATTGCTGATCTTACAAGACAAATATTTCATAAATTAGTTCGCATGCGTAATTATTAATGAAAACCTACTCAAGATTGAGCGTTAATGATTTACAATAGTTGGTTGTCAATACATGGGATCAACTAAAGCTGGAAAAATAAGAGTAAATATAGATCCTTTGGATAGTTATTTCGATGTATTCGTTTGAATAATACCTAAGTTATTAATATATTGATTTTGGCATGGAAACAAAGTTGAGTCACCGTGAAACGAGTGAAAGATTTATTGATTCATTTTTGTTGTGTAAAATTTTTCATTTTTCGATACACTATTATTTGTGCACAAATTATTTTGTCGTTTATCATACACATATTCGATCATCAACGTCATACATAAGTGTCAAACGTAAAATACGTCAAAGTCATGACAAATAAACACTACTAATTTGATAGGTTCCTCTGATTTTTCTGACTCATTAAAAAAAGTAAGTAAGACGAAAAGTAAGGCCGCTTGTTAACTATTAGTGAATGCACATGAATATGTATATATATATATATATATCGACTGATTGATAAACAATGTTTGTCACAAATAAAAAGAACATTCTTAATGTATCGTTCTTATCGCCATCACTCTCGTCAAACCCCCTATGGGCTACATCGTTTTAACCGAATGCAACCCACTGCTATTCGATACCCTAGACCTCGATTATCTCATGGATCCAGAATGATACATCGTTCTCAGTTCAATCCTTCACTAAAACCTCCAGCACAGCCGGGCTTCTTCGACGATATACTCTCTCTTCTCGCTGCATTATGCTTTGTCAACAAAAATCGAAGGAGTGGTCGATCAATTGGCGGCGCTGGTGGTATTCGAGGGGGCAGCAGTGGTCGAGGTATGATAGGTGGTGTAAATACATCGATTGCAGGCATAAATACATCTCCCGGCGGAAACACTTCTGGTGGTGGTGTAAATACATCTCCCGGCGGAAACACTTCTGGTGGTGGTGTAAATACATCTACTGGTGGAAACACTTCTGGTGGTGGCGCTGTAGCTACTAGTGCTGGAGGAGGAGCAAGCTGTGGGGGGAGTGGATCGAACTGTGGAGGAGGTGGATCAAGTTGTGGCGGTGGTGGGTCAAATTGTGGAGGAGGTGGATCAAGTTGTGGCGGTGGTGGCTCAAGCTGTGGAGGAGGTGGATCAAGCTGTGGCGGCGGTGGTAGTTAAAGAGGATGTGTTTTCTGTGGCTGAGATCATTTGAATTATCAATGAAATAGGTGTCAATGACATTCGCATAGTATTGTTTTTTTTGTACGTACTAATATGTAAGCAATGGGAACAACGAAAAATACCAGCGGAAATTTGACAAAATTGCCTCAATCTTTTATAATAATAAACATCTACATACAATATCGACTATCTGCTACCAATTTATTTATGTATTATCAAGCAGTTTTTACTGATTTTAAAGTGCAATATCATCTTCATAATAAACAAAAAGATAACAGCGGCTTTGTATAACATTATTGAAAGTTTCATTTTAGAATAAAAATACAATAATTCGACGTTTCTATCATCTACTATCATTTCCAAGAGAGTGTTGGTGTGGGCAATTATTTTAATCCCACACGCAAACTCACTGACTCACGCACACCCTACCATGCAATGCGCTTAAGCATCGACCATCCCGCTGATGAGACGAGTCACCAAGGTTACCAGATCACGGAAAGCATCTCCAAAAAATTCTTAAGCTGGAGAACTTCGGAGATGCGGGATCTCCCTACGAGAAGTACTGAACATTCGGCTTCTCTAACAAAATGTGACATCTCATGAGGGAGACGATTCCTTCAAATAATGCGCACAGGGAGATGCGGCGTGTTTTACAGAGATGCGGCATTTCATGAGGGAGAGCCATATTCTAGGGATGCCAGGGTACACAATCTGTAAAAAAATGTCCAACAGGGGAAGCTGGAAGGTGGTAACAACGGAAGATTAGGAATCTGACTAAGAGAAGTCGGTGAAGATCTATTGTCATCATCAGAGAGGTTGCTTCCCTATGTGGGTTTGTTGCACCAATTATGTAAGTTTTCCAATGAGCCATGCTTTACTGGAGACCCTTTGATTCAATGAATATGGTTTGGTCAGTAAGGTTGGCATTTCTTGCTTCTGAAGTTTCCCTGCGATACTGAATCTGTGACAAGGCTCACAAGTATCGAAACTATCTCACGATGGCT
The DNA here is from genome assembly GCA_900239685.1 of Rotaria macrura. Taxonomy (NCBI): domain Eukaryota; kingdom Metazoa; phylum Rotifera; class Eurotatoria; order Philodinida; family Philodinidae; genus Rotaria; species Rotaria macrura. The sequence continues at coordinate 66,832 of OENT01000925.1, forward strand.
GTTAAGCAAAGTCGAAATCCAGATCATAGTATGCTTGAAACAGCCACAACCTCTGGAAAAGAAGTAAAGAAGATATACACAACTCTTTAGGTTGTGGGCGTGTGTTTAGTACCGTGACGGTTAAGCTTGCTCTACAATCTCTCGATTATCAAATAAAACTATGTATTTTATTGACTGAAGATCATAATACCTAATAAAACAGAGCAAAGGAAAGATGCATTATTTGTCCAGCACATCGTAGACGCAATATTACACAGATATGTAATAAATATACATAAAAATGGCGTATGCACTTCTCATTCCATTAGTAACAAAGAGATTTGTCAATCTTGTGTTAAAGATAGGCACGCAAGATAAAAATACGGGTCACAAGTGAATCTGAAAATGTCAAACAAAAACAGTCACAACCCAGGCAGACATTTAACGGGTAGAAAACCGTTTTAACGCGTTATTTTTGCGTTTATGGCGTTTTAACTCGTTGAAACGTGTTTGTGACTAGAAAGTGCATTTTAAAATCGTTT
>OENT01000926.1:0-67341 GCA_900239685.1 Rotaria macrura
TAGCGCCAAGATATTTTTTCCTGATCGGGAATATTTTCCCATGCATTTTCTATTGTGTCATGGAATAAAGTTACTCGACATTATTACATCACGTGAAAAATTGATTCTTTTTCATAAAAAGAGATAAAAGTTACATTTAAAAATAGTCGAAAGGACATGAGTCGATAGAGCTCAACGTGATGAATCTAATGCGCAGAGTTTCAATGAAAAAGCTGAAGTTTTTCAAAGTGAAAACAGGTTTCTTTCGTGAGCTTCATGTATTTTTGCTGGAGTGATGTAATTAGGAATAGAGCAGAACGGAACAAAAAAGAGAGTAGGTCTCTTTGTTTTGATCATTCCTTCCTCATATCTTATCGTTGTTTGATCAAAAATACATGACTTGATAGAGAAATTTTTTGTCTATTCCGGAATCAAAAAATTATTTGAAACAGACATCGGCAAGTTGATACATTTAAAGTTCTTTTAAAGATTTCCATTTGGTGATGGAATTAGGGTCGACCACTCTACATAATAAATAAGAGTATTGTGTGTATCTTTTATTTTTTGCGAACATATATTCTTGCTCAAGTTTATTTATTGTCTTGAAAGATTTTACTTTTGCTTCTCCTCAAAATTACACTCGATCCGAAGATTTTTAAAATTATTATTCAAAACCAACACTCGATTACTGTGTCATATGTCCGCTACGTACAAATCTCTCTCTCTCGCGCGTGTCTTTTCCTAAAAAGCGTAGTCTTCTGCCAAATTATCAGGCATAAAGATGAAACGTATCAAAGAAGTTTCTTTAATGTAATTAGTTTAATAGATGTTTGTGATCATATAGAGTGAAGCCAATTTCAATCATGCATTGGAAAACAGAGGCTAACTTCCGAAAAGAACAAGTCGAATAAGCAGGATAAGGGAATCTTATTATATGAATTTTACACAAATAAAATGTGTTCTTCTCAACTTCAGCATTCGATGTGACGTTTCACTCTTCTTTATTCAATGTGTAAAATAACATGCCTTCGAACAAGTCAATTCTATGAAACCCTTAGCGAAGTCTCGACATTTTCCGACAGTGTTCGCTCTAGATTCTGATTCTTATGACTCTATGACAATAAAGAAGTTCTTTCTGTGGAATAGATGTGTCAGTATTAGAGATGTGTGAAACCAACTTCATTCACACGGATTGAGATGACAAAGAAATCTGCAGTCCAATTATATCTTACCTTTAGGTCGATCAGTTTTCAAGAAAAACTTTTCCCGTACCTTACAAATCAACTTATTCTTTTCCCATCGATACCTTGACGTAATTTTTAACAGTAGGAGCGTATCATAATAAATAAGACAATAAAGTTACAAATAAAGTCTGTAATCAGTGATGGTATTTACCTTTGTGTTACTGGTCAAATTAAGTAAAAATAGATTTAGTTTACCAAAAGAGAAAAGCAAAGTGATGTGGTAAAAAATGCGTGTCTTTCTAATTAAGGATAAAACCAACGCAATAAGAAGCATTAAGGTGAGGTTGAGGACTAAAGTTTTGCGCATAATCAAGCCTTAGTTGCAGATTGAATCACTCTACTTGTAATTAACGCTTGGTAATTTGGCTCAGTATCATAAATTGATGATAGTTCTGCAACATTATCAATAAATGATATTAGAGCACAGCATCACTATGAAATTGTAGATTATCAAATTCATTTAACTATTTCAAAGTCAAATAGAAAGATAATGCCAACCCTAGTCTATAAACAATAATTACTAATCATACACGAAATTATATAAAGTGAATGTTAGTGTTGAGGAAAGTAATACCCTCTACTCATGCCCATACTGCCACAGCTATAAAATCAGTAGAAAACGAAAGTAACAACTCTTTGATTTCCGAAACAAAATTGCTCTAAATGTATCTAGAAAAGAACTAAAGATAAGAAAATTGAAAAACCTAGTGGGACAGGGGCGGGTCGGGGGAAATACTGGAGAAATTTGCTCTCATAGATCACTAATCATTACGGACATGTTTTCAACATAGTCGGAGAAGAGAACTTTGCGTGAAATACATCATAACTATTTAGTTTGTTTGTTAGATATAGGAAGTTCAAATCAATAAAACTCTAGAAATGTTTTCTTTTCTTAGAAAGTCTTACACCTCGCATGGAGATGTTATGATGTGGTGAAATTTTTAAATTCAATCGTGATATTGCCTGCTTCGAATTTAGTTAGTAGAGTTTCGAAAGATTAATCTTTCGACATAACGAACAAGCTGCAAGAAGAAAAATTGCTTGTAAAAATAGGAAATACTAAATATGTCATTATTTATGGTGCTCCCTGTAACGGTACTGTGTGTTTTTACTTACGATTGTTTAATCATCATCTAGTAACTTCTCTATCTTACTCTTCTTCTTCAAATCTATTCTCTGTAAAAAAGAAAAAACAACTTTTTCTCTAGCGGTTTTAATCAGAATATATAACAAATTATTAGAATTGAGTCGTTCCTTTTCTTTCTTCGTGTGCTTATTATTGTTACTGTCAATAAGACAATATCAATATATACATATAAAAATATACCACTTTTGATTTAATTCATTAATTCTAATTTCTGCCATTGAAACTCAATTCATTATCTTTCTCAAATAACTGATTAAAAATAAAATTAATTGATCAACCTTATTATTGTTCAACTGACATTGAGATGATAATTAACACCTAAAAATGTATCATCTCATCTCCAACATGTTCAATAATAGAATAGTCTTATACTGTCTATGTGTGTGATCCAAAACCCAGATACATATTTTTTTATGAGAATGAAAACTACGAAATATACTTCTTTTTGTTATTCCGATTATAAATTTTACTGATAATAGAAGACTGATGTGATCAATAGTTACTTTTTAAATTCTATCTGCACGGAATGATTTTTGATTTGATCGAGTTTCAATTTATGTAACACTTAATTTAATTTCGACATCTCTAACTCATGTTCATAAATCTTTTTTTCTAAGAAACTCATTCACTGTATGACTTATTTTCTTTTTGAATACTCGATTGAGATCAAGCAGTGCTATTGTTCTTAAAAATATCGATCATTGAAAATCGTGTTTTGTGTTGATTAGACGTATCAGATAGAATATAATCTTTCCACGATAGTTCATATTTCATAAATCATGCACGTACACTTCACGAAATCAAACACATGAATATGGGCATAAAGATAGGGATGAACTTAACATACAAAACGGCTAACGGGCAATCAGCATGGCTGAAGTTGAGCGCTCAAATTTTCGGAGAGGAAACAAGAGATCTTTGTCATTTTAAGTTTTTATGCGGGTTTTCGTAGATTCTGCGTTGATCTATCTCGTTTGTTTTTAATAATTACGAAATTAAATGATGATTGCCAGCCAAAATTCAGTTTTTTCATGTAAAAGTAACTTGAAAAGGCTCTTTTTCTCTTATCGTATTTCATTAATAGAAGCATTTTTAAAATTTAAAATAGTACTGGTAGCTTGAGATACAAATGAACATTGTTACTTTGATATCCTAAGTGATATTTCCAAACACGAAACAAAATTTAAGACCTGTGAAAATCGTCTTAACAATTAATGTCTGTGCGTTACTTAATGTTTTGTCAATAGTTCACTCATTTTTCAAGCTGTGAATGTTTTCTCTTGACCAAAAGATAGCCTTATCTTTCAGCTATAAAACTACATCTCTCCAAATTTATGAATATGGAGTAGTTGGCAGGATTAATCACTCCTTTTGTATCCCCAAAGAAACAAGGGCCTTTTTTGTCTGTGTGCTACCGACTAGTGTTTTCCTCATAAAATCCAAGTAACAAAATAGTTGAGGCTGAAATTTTCAAGTATAATAGAATTAGTTTACTTACATATCTCTTAACAATTACAAGTCTTTCCCTTCTATCATTCTGTAGACATAGTCGTTCGAAGTTGAAAAAACGTCTGTGCGTTACCTGCGTTTTGCATGTTAACAAATCTTTACATTTGAAAAGAAAACAAGACACACAGCCATCGACTTAGAATGTAGAAAATACCATACGACGCTTTTTGATACATCAGAAATTTTACTTCCCCATGGATTTCAAAGAATAATCAATATTATTCACTGGGGCACGTGCACACACAATCTATTCATGTATTGACTGTTCTAACTCGATGCAAATTTTACTTATTTTAATTATGGCACTCAGTGTAATATATGCGGGTGTTCTACATTAAACAGCGCATCGGTGGCAAAAGAAAATCTGAAAATGAGATTGCTATAATTCAGTATAATAATTACATTGAATATTAAAGTTTTTGTAAATGTTACGATTTGAAGTACAATTGTTACATTGTTTTAGCTAACCGTCAAACGCAAATGTATTCTTCATTGAGGAAATAAACACGTTGATATGATATATATACTTCCTTGTTTCATTGCCAATAGAATGGAGTAAATTATAAATATAAATCTGCCGACTAGAATTCTTCTTTTTCTTTTTTATTGCTCGATAGTTTGGCCAATTGCTTATAAATAACATGTCAGAAAAAAGCTCTTCTTTCAGCTTGATTTTGTTATGACTAGATCTTTTTTGGAATCTTTCTCGTTAGTTTGACATATCTACTTTCGTCTGCTATGAATAGAATATTGGGCACACTTTATGCACACACATATATACGGACTATTTCTATGGTTGATCCTATGAGAAAAAGAAAGGGCCGATCATCCAGAAATATTGTTGATTCGCTGAGTCGAACAGCATAAAAGAAATGAATGGAAATTCTTACACATTAGAGAACATCTGAAAAGAATTTTTAGACAACAAATATAACAACATTGTTCCTATGTGAATTGTAACTTGGGCTGTGCTGAATTAATGTTGACATTAAATTTCTACGAGTACTGGTTTCTTGGTGAATATCTTCGGATAACTCTCATCAATTTGAATGCGTCCTAAGACATTAATTTATAACTGAATCATTCATTTCGTATACAACCGAATACTATTAAGTAAAATATGAAAATTTTTCAACACCATTCCAGAATCAAAGAAAACAATGAAAAGAAAACTATTTCAACCGACGATATTCTAGACCTAAATCAAGATTGATTGTAATCAATTACTATCCTCTTAACATTTTTTCATATCTTTCAAATAGTTCTACACTTAATTATGACGTATATGTCTATATATATATTGTTTTTCGTCGTCATAAATTTAACAGCGCAACTACGTTTTATAATGAAATGCTTGTTAAAGAAAATTAGAGTCATAATCATAATTGATTGAATCTGACAACGACAAAACCAACAAAATCTGTCTTCAGAAAACATACTTCGTTTAAAACCAATCTCAAGAAAAGAAGATTATGTACAATAAAGTCGATCAGATTGTGGCTTTAGTTTATAAACATATATATATATATGAAAAAAAGAGTAAAGACATTAAGTAACATGTGTTTAATTAAAAATAACCCATTTCATAAAGGTCACAATGATAAATCTGCCGAGTGCTTCTTTCTTTATACTTTTTAATATATCAAAAAATTGCTTTTGTCTCTAATGAATAATGAAAGAACATTTCAAAAACAGCTATTCTTGTAATGAGAAACGTCTCGGAAGACTTTCTTCGGCAATTTCCTTTGGATAAATTGTACTATGGAAAGCACAATGTTTCTATGCTTATAAACTGGATGATTAATTTGAGATGTAAACTGTTTAGACGATAAAAGTACTTGAAAATCAATTATTTTATAATAGCAAAAGCGCCTAACGTCTTAGTAATATATCTACTCACATTTCCGTTTGGATAAGATAAGATTCTATAGCTTTATATTATTAATGGCTGTTATTCTCTACCTATTAAAGATCGATTTAAGGATTTATTGAACCGTTAGAACGATAATCGATTTTTTCTTCTTTTCTTATACTATGCCAAAATATTTTCTGAAATAATCTATCTTTTTCTATTCGCTATAATAATCTATTTCCTAGTTTGCGGATTCGCATGTTTATCAACTACATTGATTTTCTTTCTCTTGAGAATTTTCATTAACACGAGAATTATTTTTTTTTGCAAAAAAAATCGATGCATTTGAACCAATGAATTACTCTGTTCTTTCTCTCTCTCTCTCTCTCTCGTTATTTTTTGTATTATCGCCGTAAAGACTTTTCCGTCTTCATATAAAACATGACTTATTCCGAAAAAAAAAATTATTGAATTTATAAAAATCAGAGAAGGAACTCTACACAAGGTTTGTTTACATGATTGATAGATTCAATAATCATTCAGTAAGTGAAGAAAAAATCTCATATGTTAAAACATTGAATTAATCTTTTTCTTGTTCGATTAATTATTTTGGACGTATTCATTTTTTTCTCATTTCTCATTTAGCATATACATACGAATCTATCGATCACCAGAGTTTTGAAGTTGGTTATTCAGTATTTTTCTCGATTTTTTCCGAGTAGTCAATTAAATGAATTATGTTTGATAAGAGATTATTTGTTTACTATTAATACTTTTTCATTCTCTCATAAATATTATGTTTTCTTTTTAACAAAGTATAGAAAAAGAACGTCCGTTCAAATCAGTTCTGCCTTTAGGACAAATAGGCGCTGCCTATCATCTACTTATAATTTCCATTAATGTAAAGAACGATATACGTGTTTCGATAATGATTGTGTGAGCATTTGTTTCGTTGAACTTTTTCATATGAACATGAAAAATGATGTTCATCAGGAGAGTATTCAAAGATTTTAGTCTAGTTTCTCATCTCATGTAAAAATAAAAGCAAAACCATTCATAAACGAGAAAAGCTAATAGCGTGATCTGGTCCTACTTTCTCTCCTTTCCTTGTTTGTTGCTATCGTTCCTATAAGTAATGAACTGATGTCGAACATGAGAAGAAAAGAAAAATATCGCAAAAAGAAATAGAAATGACGGTGATGATTCTGCATGCTAAGCACTGAACCTTCCTCCCTAATAGCATTGTATCATAATAGAAAAAGATGTAGCATTCTATTTTACACTGTCATCGTTTTCTTCCCCAGGACAGTCTTTGTTTTCTTCGTATATTGTAGGCGTCATTGCCTGTCATGACTTGACGTTGAAATTGGTGACGAAAGAAAAAGAAAGAAAAATCCTCTTTATTAACTGTCTGTTCGTATAAGGATGAGCAGAAACTCATTGAACAAGTCACCATACACATTCGGCTATCATCGCTCGTATTGTTCTAGTTAAGGGAAGTACAACTCTCGCTTGAGTATCACTCCGACTCTTCCTCTCTTCTTGAATGTAATTGAACTTGTTTTTTCTATTTTACTTTTATCGAGAGATTCGATGACAATATCAATAGGATATCTTGAATTTAAACGAACTTTCTTTGCTACTCCTAGTATAGATAATATCAACGTAGCATAATGGATTCTCGAGGTGTTTATCAAAATACAACTGACACCTATCATCAACAACAAGAATACGACCAAACAGAACTTTATGAATACACTACAGAACAGGACTCAGCACGTATTCGTATTGGTAATTTGTTTAACTCAAAATTATTAGAAAAACCGCCTGAATTATTTCGACGTGCACCCAATTTACTTGACTCATTACCATCGAATGTGAATCGCACATTATTATTTGCCAAACTATTTTATTTTTGGTATTTTGCTGCATTTGGATCACTTTTTCCATTGATGTCAATCTATTTTAAACAAATGGGTATGGGTCCATCATATTGCGGTATTCTCATGGGTTTTCGGTAAATAGAATTTTATTATTCGATTTAGTAAAATGATTTTGATCATAAATGAAATAATGAATAGAAGCAGTCGAGAAAAAAAGAACTCATGCTATCGACCGAACGAATATCAGTACGAAAGAAAAGCCTTACTATTCTCTCAGAGCATTTTACTTTTGCATTTCTATGTCATTACACAAGTTCAATAATTTTCATGATCAATAAGGATTCTTATTATAATATTTTTTGGATCTGATTAGCCATGTAATCTGGATACTTTGTTAATTCCCGACTGTCATTTGAGAAACAAATCGTACCCAAACATATGAATCCGGATGCACAATCTAGTCTACCTCTGTTTTTTTAATCGTATAAAATGAACTTTAAAACAAAAGAAACTAAAAAGAACAGGTTATCGATGCAAATTTTTCTTTTTTTTTCATTCTAAGACCATTTGTTGAGTTTGTTTCGGCACCATTTTGGAGTGTTGTGTCGACACGTTTTCGACAAGCAAAAAATATTTTATTAATGGCAATCCTATCATGGATAATCTTTACAGTGGCTATCGGTCTTATTAAACCGCCCCCACACTCATGTTGGAGAGAAATGAATTCGACACATCAAGTTATTGAACGTGTTAGTTATTCATCAAGTACCATAGCGCCAACAATCAAATTAATTGTTAAACGACAGGCAATGAAATCGCCAGTGAATTCATTGAACAAGACAAAACACATAATTACCGATCACATAAAATTGATGAATTCCACTGTATCAGCAAACGTATTAACAACTCTATCAACTCGACGACGAAAAATAACAACTCAAACGACAACACTCTCTTCAAATTTACTCGACGAAGACGATGACATTGAAAATATTGATGAAGACAATCCGATTAATGAAAATAATCGATTAACAACACAAACTATTTTAAGACAACAAATAAATCCCATAAATGTATTGCCGATTGATAAACCTAAGAACACTATGGGCAATCCATTATCAATAAAACATACAAATCTATCATTGGTTAAGCCACTTGCATCACCTATACTCTACGATAAAAAGGATGTGCGCAATGTTTTCATGGTGTTTTTACTTCTTATTATTGTTGGTGAATATTTTAGTGCACCAGCGATTACACTAGCTGTAAGTAAATCTATGAAGTATTCATATCTATTGTTAATAGAAGAAGAATTTACTAGCAGTTAACATTTCTGAGAAAGGATATATCGAGAGATTTTTTGATATATTTAAGTAGCTCTTCAGTTAATATTATCATAAAAACGATCAATCGAATGAATTCTATGGGGAATATGATCATAATATCTTTGAGAGTAGAATCTGTGAATCTTGCTTGACGGTATATAATATTTGAATAAAAATTTTCGATCAGTTTCAAGAATTTTGTCAAAAACTGAATTGAAACAATGTTATTTATTTACTTAAATTGTAATGGTATTAGATTTTTATTTACAAAACTAATCATTAATATTTATCCTTGATTGAGAAAATCTTTTCCGTGCTGTATGTGATACAATGTGTATCATATTTATGAATTGCATTGATTTCTTTTTATTGAATAACTCATTTATTATATTATCCATGAAATTCTGAAGAATAGCATTCATTATAAATAAAGTTATGGACCAAATTGCGTGTACTAGTTGAAGTTGATGGGCTATAGTTAGAAGCCATTGAGAACAATGATGTTTCCGCTTTCATCATAATGGGTAACCGGAGGTCTATTCACTAATATTTACAGCCGTGTGCTGCTTTTTCTTCTCTTTTAACGATGAAGGGTTCGATTTATTATTGTTTAAAAAGTTCAATATTTTTTTTTCTTTCCCTTAGGATGCCTGTACATTAGCTTATTTAGGTCAAGACACTGAATTATATGGACGTCAACGCATGTTTGGTAGTTTAGGTTGGGGTCTAGCCATATTTGTTGTTGCAACTATTCTTGGTAGATAAGAATCGTTCAATTAGACGCCATTAATTTGACTCTTGTTCCGTTTTCTAGATCAATCTAAGTCACTTACGTTTCATGCATGTGGTACAAGTGGACCACTCGAGAAAAATTATACCGTTTGTTTCGCAGCATTTAGTGTTTGCATGACATTTGCATTAGTTAGTGCAACACGTTTCGAATTTTCCTACGATAAAAATGAGCAACTACCATTGCGAACATTAAACGAAGATTTAAAACGAAAAGTTTGCTCAACAGCAACACCCAAAAACGTTAATGTAAATAACTGTGACGAACAACAAACAAACGATCATACAGTTCAACAAGAAAATTATACAATATCACATACCATTAAATTAATGCAAATCATTCAAATATTTATGACATTTAAAAATGGTACATTTCTTTTTATAGCATGGTAAAAGAAAAGAATAGTCCTTTACTCAACATATATTCTATAGATAGATTTGTATTTTTTTGGCAGGTGGATGGGTTGTGGTGTTGGCTTAGTATTTACATTTCTTTTCTGGCATTTACAAGATCTTGGCGGTTCGCCGACACTTTTCGGTTAAAGAAAAATTGTTTAATATTGAATTCATTTAATGTTTTATTTCGTTTAGGTGTTGCATCGGTTATAAATCATACGAGTGAATTATTTGCCTATTTTTTCTTACATGAACTTATTCATCGTTTGGGCCACATTAAAATTCTTTTTATGGGGTTATTAGGAAATTTTATTCGTTTTTTCTATATTTCAATTATAACTAATCCATGGTGGGTCCTACCATTTGAATTTATACAAGGTAAAAATATAAATAATATCTTTACTCTAAATAGTAATTTTTTTTCTCAGGACTTACACATGCCGCTGTATGGGCAACAGCTTGCTCATATTTATCTCAGACAACACCGGAAAATCTTCGAATATCATGCCAAGGTGTTCTTCAAGGCTTTCATTTTGGTTTCGGACGAGGTTGTGGAGCCTTATGTGGGGGTTTTTTCGCATCGTATTTCGGTATATTCGATTCTTTGTACGATTTTCTCATTGAGTTTACGAAAATTAATTTTAAGGAACTGATATAACATTTCGTGTTTACGGCATAGTATCTTTAATATTAATGTGCATATTTATTTATGTCAATCGTCGTCATCAAGAACGACAATTGATGACGAGTGACCAGCGTGCAAGTTTCAATGTTGACGATTCACATCAATTTTTTGGTAATCCTCCACTTCTCGCTCCACATGGTGCACCAGCAAACCCAAAATGGCAAACGAACTTTTCTTCAGGTTTAACTGGTAGTATAAAACAAGATCAATCATACTCAACTCCAGTAATGACATTCAAGACGGTAAATATTTACTTTAAAATTAGAACTTATTTTGTTGCTGTTGTTCTTTTTTTTTTCAATAATTTTAGTTTAATAATCCGACAACAGACAATGATTATAGTAACTATCATCGCGGGTTTTGAATAAACGTAAATTCTCTGTGTCCCACTATTTCTTTTGTTTTTGTTGTTTTATTTATTTATTTTTCATATTTTTATCCTCCATTCAATGTAATGTTATTGTACAATACTAGTATTTTTCTCAGTTGATGTATAGTATTACCTTCGTTGAATGTATTCTATCATGCATCCATTAAATGTCCAACGAAACATTTTTATTTTCTTCTGCTACGGGCACGATAGATATTTCATATTTTACGCCTTCGGGAAAAGGAGCTATGATATGTACTCCTACTTAGTGCTTGTATTGCAGTCTCTGAATACTAATAATTCCAAAATGTAAAGCGAAATTGAGAATAATAGGTCTTATATTTTGACATAAATCAAGAAAGATTATTTATAGCGTCGTATTTAAAAGTTAATGATTCTTCGCCATTACACAAAGTATAAAATGTAAAAAAACAAGTATTCAAGACGAACGAAAAACTAATCATGCGAGACAATGAATGTGATATGATCGGTCGTGTAACATTTATAAACGTCAATGAAGAAATTGATTTTTTCTCACACTCAACTGAGTCGTGATGCAAGAAAAAAAGTGATTAATATATAATACAACTATGTACACTTGTTTCTCTCTCATTCAAAAACAAACTTAACTTCGACTATAATTAAACCATGTACTATAATCGCAGTCACTTGCTGATATTATTTGTATGTATCATGATTATTGCTGACAATGATACCAATGCATTTAGAATGCGAATACCATCGTTAAGAATCGGTGCAACATTTCATAAAACATCAGAGTCCGCTAAGAAAAAATCTCAAACACATTATAACAATAATAATAATAACAATAATAATAATCATCGTAGCATCGAAGAGCACGGTAAAACAATATCATTAGAAATGACTCAAGCTGGAAGAAAAGACGAACTTTGACTTCTATAAATACAACTCTTATCTCAGTCACTTCATGTTCTACTTGGAAATGCGTGGTATTCTATCTAATATTTATTCTCACTTTATATATCGTACTGATTTCAAAATGATTACATCTAATAGTTTATTAATAAAAAAAGCTACGTGAAAATTATGAATGCAATCGATTGAGCATATGTATATATATAACGTACATATCTAGTAGTTGTTTTTTCCATGTGTCAACTTGTTTTTTGATTAAAATCAAAGTCAGCCACTGTGAAAATAAACACTGCCGTTGGAAAAAACAAGATGATAAAATCTAAGAATGACTTAGATAACTTAGTCTGGGTCAACTTTTATTTGATAGTTGAACAGTAGCCATAAAATAGTTCAGATTTGAACAAAACTGTAAAACTTTGTATGTATTGAAAATCAAAATCTTGTCTGTGTTTGACATTTCTTATTGTTACGTGTTTTTAAAAGACGACTTCTCATCATTCTGTGTTTTTTCACCGATTGAGATGAAACTGTACATTAAAGATGTCCCATTAACAAGCTGTACAACGTAATCCTTGTAATATTGAAATGTTAAGTCAAATAGAGCCGTTGTTATTCATTTCATAGAGATAAGTTTGTTCGACACATATTTAAATGCATTCGTCCTCAACATTTTACTTCACTTCCTAACACTGTAGAAGACTAACACTATCTATATTCTAATAGAACATAATTGATAAGAATTCTATAAACCGAAAATTGAGATTCAATAATTGAGCCTTCATTTTTTGAATAGAGAGAAGCAAAGTCCATACTCGTTGACTTTTTCCAATTCAAAATCAGTAGATAGAAAAATGCAGCATCTTCCTATGAGATTCATTACTCTTTATAATATTTCTCCTTAGCTAAGTTAGCCATCTTACCAAAAACGAGTTAGTTTTCCAATCCAAATTGTCTTTTACCTGGTATTCATTACTATTCTATCTTATTGTATTCCTATTTCACAATGTCTATGTGACATGAAATCCCTAAAAACTGCGCGCCAATTTCTACTTCATGACTTTAGTTACCTACGGAGAGGGCGCTGCGCCGCTCTGCCCACATAGATTCACATCCAGATTTAACCAGCACAGTTACTTTGTAGCAAGGCCAAATCGATTCAGATTTATTAGCACATAAAGAAAGAAATCCACACAACAGGAGCTGATCCTTGTTTCTGAAAGATTTTACAGCTGATATTATATAACCACTATCTATCAAGAGAAATATTAATGAAGATTAGATGAACAACTAAAAAATAATCGTTTGGAACGTTTCTTCGTCTTTATAAAGATGAGTTTATTAATCACGGAGATCAGTAACAGCGAAACAACAAGACGATAAGAGGGTGCACATTGACCTAGTTATTTATCAAAAATCAAATCAATGAAGGTTCAACTGTCGGTTCACCTAAGAATCCATATGTCGTATATTAATAATATTTGTCATTACTTTTGGTGAAGTTGCATATTAGATTCCTGCAAGGGTATGAATTTCGTTACCATACCCTACCCTACAATATTTTTTCGTACCCTAGCCCTACTAAATTTAAAAATCACAAAAATCGTATACCGTGCATGACTTCAGTGTACCTTAATCGAGAATTCCTTACTGAATCCTCAGGGATTCCCCGAAAAAAATCCCCAGGAATCACGACAAGGAGTCCCTGGGGATTTATAAGGGGGTTTGCAAGGAGTATAAAGGGCGTAATTGCTTAAGTGACTTGTGAGTGCCTCACATATGACAGTGCCCTATAATATGTACCCATTTCATTCTCTTGCTACTCGACTTCCTCCAAAAAATCTCTAAATTCTTAGAAAATTTGGCAAGCATTACAAAATGAGTGGAGAGATTTCTAAAGAAATACCTTAAATTTTATCCTAAAATCCACTTATTTACTTTGGGAAAATAATTTTTTGTACATTTACTTTGAGCCAAAATTCGTTTTTCCCGGAAAAATTTACCATGTTTTGAGAAGGATTTCTACTTAATCGTTTCAGCAGGCTTTGTCTCAGCGGATAAGTTCTGCTGGTTGAATATTAATTCATGTCCATAAGATGAGTTATCGGTGATAGGGCTCCGGCAGAAGTCCCAATGATTTTTATCACGTACAAAAGATTAATTTTAAAAATTAATGATTAATCTTTTCAAACTTCTTTTTCATTTAGATGTGCATAGGTGCAACAGAAAACGGTCAATGTATAGCTGCATTCCATCATAAATCCCTCAGGGGTTTATCATGAGTCCCCGGGTATTTTTTCTTTCTGCCATGCGATCAAAAATTCGGGGACTCTCTAATGATTGGTACAGGAGCCCACTGGGAGTCACTATGGGAATTTAACATTTTTTCGAGGACTAACTGAGGATTTGTTAAGTGATTCTCGACCAGGGTATTTATTTTTCAAATGATGAAGTTAAATTTTGCAAATCTGTGTGATAGTATACAAAGAATATCACAAATAATATGAAAACGAGAAAAGCAGTACTACATGGACCATGAATATTAAAAACAATATCGACAAAGAAAAGAAAAGACATGAACAGTTGTTGTCGTTTATTATCGAATGACACAAAGTAATTATTCAATAGGTATTTTCTCATTATTGCCAATTGAATTGAAGATATTGTTCAATACTGCAGGTTGTCCGACGTTGTACGTGTAAACAGACCAGATTGACAAAAATGCAGATTTTACCCTGCATTACCCTACGGTTTTCAAAACGATACCCTAACCCTACCCTACGAGAGTCGTACCCTAGCCCTACCCTAGGATAGGGTAGGGCTGCAGGTCTCTATTGCATATTTCCACCGCGATACACTTCAGCACTCCTTTGAAGTCATATTTCACAAAATAGATGTTTGACGCATCCCTAATTCCGTATTATTATCTTGACCCAAGGGAAGATCAAACGATTATAAAATATGTTCGTATGTTTTAGGCACGCGTAGTATCGCGAGTGCGACTCTGTTGACATAATTGATAAAATGCTTCCAAACGTAATCGAGATGAAGAATCCGATTCTACAATCGATTTTTCGAAGTTTCGACTTTGATTTTTTATGAAAAGGATTGGCTGTACGCTGTTAACTAACGTTTATTTAAGACGGTCTCAGCACTGAAAATGATGATCAGAATTTTTCGTGAAATAGTCATCTCTATATAGCTATAGTGAAAATAGGGTTTTTTTTGAAGGAGCGTGCTTGTTAATCATCAGTTCTCAAATAAGAACTCGGGAAGTGGTAAGTAATAACGATTAGATTAGATTCCATTCATGGTACAGCGAATCCTTACCATGAGCATTACTCATAATTTTATGTTGCAAGTATTAGGATTAGTAAACTACAGTAGTGGCGATATACGTAATGCATTACCGATGCTAATTGGAAATCTGCTCATACTATGAATGGAGAATAAAAAACCAGTTACGTGGCATAATTTTCAACAACTCTACATAGAACATTTATCGTTTGAAACGAAAATATGAGAAAATTTTATCAAATGAGACTAGATGTTTAGATGTTCACTTAATCTAAAAAGAACACTTGCCAAGGTTAGACAAGACTTAACAGCAACGATTTATATTCTTGAATCTATACGATCGATTCATAGGGTATCATACTAAGCTGTCGACTTTAATTTCACACCATAATTAGGTCTAATGATTCTTAGAATGGTTTATAAATTTCGATCAAGAAGCATGTTAATATTGAACGCCCGAGAGAGAATCATTGGCCTAGTACATACAAAAATAATCTCAAGTGGATGGGCATCTGCCACCAGTCAAAGAGACTAAATATGTGTTGATCAAATTGAAGCTATCATCGCCAAACTAATAGAGTTCAAAGAGTGGCTACTGCTGTTGATGTGTGTTGACCAAGATATTCCATTTTCAAGGTATCAGCAGACAATGCTTGATCGCTGTCATGCAAAATTTGGACAGAATTTTCAGTTGTTCTTGCTTGATCTTTCGATAGAGCTCGTCGAGTTACAGACGAACACATAGTCACGTTTTATGTTTTTAAGTTATTGTTAATGTAACCAACGAAACTCAGAAATAAGACCTATTCCATCTCATCTGTGAAAATCATGCTAGTTTAGACTATTGTCCAGTAATATTTCTGAAAAATTGTTCTTTATGACAATGAACAAAAATATTTTCATGTATGCCTCGACGAGCTCTATCCAAAGATCAAGGAAAAACAACTGAAAATTCTGTCCAAATTTTGGATGGCAGCAACCAAGTATGGTCTGCTAATATCTTGAAACTTGAATATATCGGTCGGCACACATCGGCAGTAATAGTTAATGTTTGAAATTTATTGGTTCGGCGATGATAGCTTCAATCTCATCCACATATATCTAGTCTCGATAACTAACAAAAGAAACACTAACAATTTTTAGAAATTCACCTTTTCAGCAACATCACACGTTTCTCTCCGTTGGGAGTCATAAAATATTAGACATTTGATTGAACATATCTTTCGATAAGATGCAACTCAAACTTTCTTTTATTCAATTTTCAAATAAATACTTTAACATAGGTCGGTGGAAATTAATTAAAATCGTTACTACTTATCAATCAGAGATAATCCGTGTTTTAAAATCTTCGAAACATTCTTTTAAAAGCGAGTAAGCATAAAAGATAGAAATGAGTAAATTTAGTGACTCAAATATGACAGGTGCTAACGATCTTTCAGTGTGATCAATCTAAGGTGAAGAGTTCGAAACATCTCTTTGGTTGATTTTTTTTATGCTACAATTATTTTTCAAATCAGCGTTTTCTTAAAGGCTTGTGAAAAATTCACAAAAATTGTGCTCTTTTTAAATAGAATTTCGATCTTGACATGAATATGCGACAAAGACACTTCAGATCAAGATTTCGAGTCACGATCTCACGAACTATCTCCTTTGCTTTTCATGACAATGAAACATAATCATGAATGTCTTCGATTAAATTTTCCACACTTCTGATTTTTAGAACGTCTTCTGAATGTTTATCTATGTGGTAGAACATTGTTTTCGGATTATATGAGCCTATAAGATGACTTATAAAATGATTCTTTAGAATAATTTATTGGATGAAATGACGCTCCTATATCTCTGCCGTCGGTTACTAAATCTTTAGATCGATATCTACCATGATTGTTGTGTTTGCACTTAACGTATGTTAAATACAGTGTAGGCATTACATTTACGTCCATGTTCCCTATTACGATCAATAGGAGCTAAACTTACTTGAGCTAGCTTACATTATTTGTTTATAATGGAAGTTAGAACCAAGTTATCAAGGCTTGAACTTATCTAAGAAGTTTCGAATTTCTCTAAGCTCTGAAATCGTGACTTTACTAACGTTGGTAAATTGAAAAAGTTGCAACGAGAAAGGAAACTATTTTCCTTCGGTATTCTGATGATTGGATACTCTGTGTGTTCTCATGCGACTGTTTCTCATATGTATCTTATGAATGATTCTTATTCTCCTCTCTAATTCTAGTTGTTTGTTGAATTTCCCTTTATTAAATCAGACATAAATCTTTTTCCTCATCGAGTCCTGTTAATATTCTTTCTATATTTCAAAGGCTAATAAAATAGCTTTTAGAAATATTGAAAAGTAGATAGCTTACCAGCCCACAAGAATCAATTGCATTTACTTCTTCATTTACTTACACTATTCATGTTTTAGATGTAAAGTGCTACAAGAACTTCAGTGTTTGAAATGTTTACGAAAGTTTCAAATGCGGAATAGGGATTTAAAAAAAGGCGATTCCGACTGATGATAGAAATACGAAAAATAAAGTGTATTTTATTTGAAAAATCTTCTCAATCAAATAAGAACTTCATCTTACGTTTTTCAGTAAGAAGAAAGACTTCAAAGTCTTACGTACTTGTTAGATTCATAGTATGCTTCGAAAAAGTAATCTGACGATCACTTATATGACGATGTATTACGAAAAGTTTACAAAATTTTAACGAACGATTCTTTGAAGAATTGTGAAAATTCTTTTTAGTTTAAGAATCGGTACTCGATACAACTTGATGTTATAAAACGTGTTTTTAACTTACGGAAATGATAAGAACGATTTATTCATGCATGTGGTCTTTTCCATCATGAGTTTAACTTGCTTTTGTCACAAGCAACAATCATCACACAACTGACTAGCCAGATAATCGACTATGATCATTATGAATGAAAAAAGATGTCAGATGATTCAGATATCATCTTCGGACACAATCACGAATGTTTCAATTATCTTTATGGCACTAAGTCAAACTTACTTTTCAAAAATGGCCATCTTCTATTTTCTCGTATGTCCGTGCCATTATTTTGATCAAATTATTTAGCCACTTGTAACTAGAAGAATGGAGACACTTTGGCTTAAGTATTTGTCATCTTCATTAAAGCTAATAGTAAATCTTGAGAGTGTGTATATGCTACTAATGGCATCTTCCATATCCTCCAATTTCCGAAGTTTCAAAGGAAAACTACTCATCATCATCATCATCATCGTGTGTGTGCGTATGTGTGCCTATCATTTTATCAATCAATAGTAAATGAAAGCAAAATCGAAATTAAATTTCATAATCTCATACGCATCGATTATCTCTTGAGCCGAATAGTACTTTTTTAAAGTTTTTTCAAATGTCAAAAGGAGTAACGAATAAAATCTTTCATGAAGCTCAAGGTTACACGAATTGCCAACTATCGAATTAAACTTTGTCTAAACCATAATGGACGACATGTACAAATTGAATATATTTATAGATTCGTAGATCGAATATGTTTTATGAGCGTTTCTAAAATGCTTAAAGTAAAACGATTGACGAAACGCCGATAGGATTATTGATTTTTTCTTTTTGTTTCATCTTGAATAATTCACCATTGTTTAAGAATACGTTTGATGTCAAAAATTGTTATGGTACCTGGAAAATCAGCTAATCTACGCACTCAAGTAGGTAGAGAACGAAGTACTGCTTGTGGTAGACCAGCGATCAATCAATGTGCAGCAAAGTGTAGCGATCGTGACGTAGCAACATCAGACAGTGCTCATAGTAGCGAAAGTGTTCTTTGCTTTGAGCTTGAAATACATTAGTCGGATCAAGAGATAAACTTATCATTCCTTGTAATGTGTTAAAAATAAAAAGATGTTCATTAATAATTAAAGATTTTACTGTGGTTGTTATTGTTTTAGGTCTATTATGAAGAAGAGTCGCCAAAAAGTGTTCCATAAAAAGTAATACAGATGTTCGTGTCTCTTACATACATATGTGCACAATAATCATATTGATTGAATGACAATGAACAGAACTATCAGATTCTCAAATGATGACATTCTATGGAATGCGATTATTTCTGAGAACAGTTCTGCATGATTGAGTCAAATCATGGCTTTCCTTTATTTGTATACATCTATCGAGATAGAACATTATTTTTTCTCATTCCATAACAATTCTATTTGATTCTATGCAATTTCCTCTAATTGAAAGGATCGCTGGAGATGTTGGTTAAATAGAAATGAGCTAGATTGCGTGATCTACAATTGCATGCTACCAATGATGAAATACAAAACGCAATAAGCTATTTATAATGACCATTATTGCAACAATATACTAGTAATTCGAATTTCATTTGGTATTCCTTAGGCTTGACGTTTTTTGTTCTTCGTAGCACAAACTTGTTGCATTCATTATTTTCGTTTTACTTATTCATGCAATGATGATATGTTCTATTGATTGCTATATCGATTTATCACATTCTTACAATTTATTACTTTTTTGATGTTCGTACATTGATGGATTAAGGCCTGTGAACTATGTCAAAATCTATTAGCTCAATCTAGTGTTTTTTCTGATAATAATGCGTGCTGAAAATCGGTCTATAAGATTTAAAAATTAATCAGTTGCATGTCAAGCTCTTTTTCTATGGAGCATACAATAGTGAAAAGAGAATTTTTCTATCCGTCAGAAAGTTCCTTTTTTATGAAGCTCATATAAAATAATGTTAAAGGAAAGAAGAAACAGATGCAAAAACTATCGCTGAAAGTGTTTATTGACTTGCATCTTTTCTGCAACTTAACAAGCGATATATATTTCATTAGCAATGCAGTAAAAGAAAAAAAGAATTATTCTATTAAAATTGCGCCCTCTGTTTGTTCCTTTTCAACTATTGGACTTTTGCATTGAGCCATTTATGTTATTGTTCGCCTCCTGTTTGTCTCCGTCTACCATGGTTTCCGTTTGTTCTGCTTCACTTCGTCTCTTGTGTGTGGCTCTTTTTCTTTTCTG
This sequence comes from Rotaria macrura, assembly GCA_900239685.1. Lineage (NCBI taxonomy): Eukaryota > Metazoa > Rotifera > Eurotatoria > Philodinida > Philodinidae > Rotaria > Rotaria macrura. Next base: position 20,393 of record OENT01000926.1, read on the forward strand.
TTGGTATTGATGTTGACGTTGATACGTGATTCGTTGTTTTAAAAACAAAAAAAAGCATTGCTTTAATATGAATACTATTGATTAATTAATTTTAGATATTATTTTTTTATCTAAGTATAGAAATTCGAAAGAAAAGCCTATCTCAAAATCATGGTGATTCCATTCTCAAATACAAAATTACGTGTACCACCAGGCTTTCAAAGTCTTCTGGTTGGTTTATCGACTGAAATTCTTCGAAGTCAGCCAAGAAATATTCATCAATTTGCTGCTAATTATTTTGAAAAATTACTTAAAAGACGAGGTATGATTTCTTTTTATATTTGATATGACAACGGTATCCTTGACATTCCGTTACAGATCGATCATAGAAACAGTTCGATCTGTCTTTTTTATTTCTTCCAAAAGAGTATATTTAATAATTGCTTACTTTCTAAATGTCAAGTAGAACTATGGCAACGCATTGGGGAGAGAGAGCAGATCAATTCACTAAGATGATTTTGCCGAAATTCCTATTTGACACTTGTTTACGATATTGTATCTATGTCGATGTATGACATTGGTAACGTATTTCATGTATTGAATATCCATATTCGATATATGATCTATACTCGACTCGTGTATAATATCATCTGCTTCAATGATCTTTCTCTTTCTTTCTCTCCCCCCCCCCTCTCGTCATTGGAGAAACAGAGATGAATCATTTTGATGGATCGTCGATCATCGTCAAAGAATACGCACAAGCGTCTCTGACGTGTGTCACATTATTACAATCATCAACCATTCACATTGATCGCTTCATAATTTTTTTCCTCTCTACTATGTGTATCTATTACATTGGCTGTTCATGGTGGGTTCTCCATCTACTAATGTTTTATTAAGAATTGTATACTGATTGAAGCTGGATTGTCTTCCATATTTATTTTTCTATTCGTAATGTTGATGATAGCTGCTACTCTAATGAAATCATTCTTAACGACACATACAAACACATACACACATACGTCAGGAAAGAAAAGACATGTACAATGTGGAATTATTCGTTGTTTGTTTGTACTTACTGATTCAATACTATTCATATGTTTCTTCTACCATCACAATCAATTATTAAGTCGATACAAAAGTAGTCGAAAAGAATAATAACAATAATAATCGTAGAGTTCATGCTATTGTCTGTACATGAGCGATATACAGATGCTCAAAATTATATTACAGATTGATGACTAAAATATAACCATGTTGCCAATGACCCATTTTTTCCTTCTATTCTTATATACAAACAGATTAAGACAGTAGTAGTAGTAGTAATAGTAGCAGTAGAAGAATTCCCATGCATAAATGATCAAAATTAATCAACGAAATGAATAAGAAAGCGACAAAATGCGTATAGACAAGAGGGCGTTGGTGCCATGTACCCTGGAGGCGTGTGCATGAAATTTTTGTTTCAAAATGAAGAAAAAATGCTTCGATTGTTATAACATTTCTTTTTCTTGCTCGACATGGCCAGTCATCTTCGGCTTATAAAACACATGGTAAAGCTATAGCTTATATGTATGATGAAAAAGTTCATCAATCTGATCGAAGAGAAACAATTTTTGCTGATTCGCTCGTTCTCTTTTCCTACTAAAGAAATAAATATAGAGACATCGAAGAAAGAAAGAAAGAGAACAAGAACAGTTCTAACTAATGACAAAATACTCCTATTAATATTACGACTGCTACCATAAACCAACTACTAGTAACAAGTAAGACAATACGGAAAAGTAAAACGACGAACTCATTATGGGCGCATGTACTTCAACAGTGAAGAAAAATAAAGAAAAATATCTCGGAAACGAAACATCAACAGCAAATAAGAACGCAAAAAAAACTTTAAGTATTGAACAATGTTCTGCAAACAATGTTGACAAATTCGATAATGTACCGTTTATTGATTCGGAAGAAAAACAAACAACAACACCGCCTCGATTATCACCGACAAATGACAATGATGAACACACAACAGTCAAGAATGATTTTGAAACAACTCAATCGTTTACAAACGTTGAAACAGTTGACAAACTTAAAGAAGAAGTAGCTACCTTTCTTCGTGAAAAAATCCTATCGAATTCTGATGAAAAACAAAAACTTGTTGATTACGTACATAGACGTATTATTGGTAGTGCAGCAGATAAAAAGATCATTAATGAATATCTTGAAGAATGTTTCAATAATATTCAAGATAGTCAACCAATCGATAATGACAATAAAATAAAACAACGTCTAATGAATATCATCACAATTTATGTTGCATCACAATCATCAGAGAATTCGTTTTTAAAAGCACTCTACGATAAGATGGGTTCAGCACTTGATTTGAATTCGTTAAATGCTGAAATCAGCGAACATGAAGTTGTCAATGTAACAGTAACAAAACGAGTACGACAAGTATTTCTTGATGATTCATCTTCATCAATATCAAATCAAACTTCAAACACAAAAAATACTGTTATCCATTTATCAAATAATGAACATAACATTCCCGATGATTTACCTGATGATATAAAGCGCAAAGCTGAACAAGTACTTAATAATTTCAATAATGTTATGCATTCAAAACAAAACTAGGATTAATTTTTTTCTTCTTAATTAATTTGTGTGCTTTTCTTTTTCTATTACTATTGGTACTTTTGTTGTCATAGGCAAGATATTACTCTTATCATCGTACGTTTTATAATTGTGTGTGACATTTAGATAAGCAGGGAAATTTTTTACAAGAAAACTCGTTTTTTTTTTCAATATTATAAATATACTAATCAAGATTAATAGACAAGACTCTAACGAATGACTGATGACTGATGATTTGATCAAGTCATAGATGAACTAGAAATAATCTTTAATTTGCTTCGTATTACAAGAAAAATATTACACAATCTTATTCCGCATGAGCCATGAACTTCATAAGTTGTGAATATATATATATATATATATGTATATTCATTCTATTAAGAAAAGAAAATCAGTGTTATTTCAGAAATAAGAGCTAATATCACTTAATAGGGTATGTGCGAAACAATCTAGTGAGAATATAGTTCACTGTCTAACACATTATTTCATATGACGTTTAAGATATCACTCAATTTTAACAAAGGTTCAAATAAAAAAAGAAAGAATCTCTGTTCATAATCACAATATAAATTGAAGTAATCATCGAATAGAGTTTCCTTATTATACGACGGTATTCGGTTTCAATGAAGATTTGTCTCGCTACTTCTGCTCACCAACAAAAAAGATAGACACTTATGGGCAGATTTCCGATAGCTATTTTTTAACTGTTGCTCTTCCGAATTTTGTCGTTAATCGAGCATAGAAAAGCTAGTCTTTCGTTCTACATATATATGTTGCTTATCAAGCTTGAAAAACATGATTATGAAGATAGATGAGATGTATATGTAACTAAGTTTAGTTAAAAAATCATTTCCTTTCCTTTTTTGGCCGTGTTATTTAGTTTCTGTCGGCATGCTCAAGCATCTTCTTCAAGTATCCGTAGAACGCATTGGTTCTTCAAAAACAAGAAAGCTGTACGGAAGTACTCTAGATTATTTTCATTTTTGATTGATTGATTTCTTTCAAAATGAATTCAAGTAGATAAATTCTCACAAGAACTCATCTTAAGATAAACCTTAGTAACTTATAATCATCACCTTTCATTTAGAACAAGGTCAATCATATTTACCTGATAAGCAAACCTCACTGGAAGATCGGTATTATAATAATCACAGTTTCAAAGTATATCGAAAGAAAATAATAGTATCATCCCATCTATTTCTTATTATTAACAGGAAGAATATCGTGTCAATGATCCAGAAATTAATAATGCAGCAACAAAAATTCAAGCGAATTTCCGTGGCCATCAAGCAAGACAAAGCGTTGAAAAGATGAAACAAGAAGTACGCTGAAATATTCCCTATATATATGTATATTGATCAAAAGCTTTTTTGCTTGCAAATCTACTCGTTTAGAATAATGAAATGATAGATGCTGATCAACAAGAATTAGGTTATCGTCGTGAACAAACAGATACACCGAATGAAAATGATTATCGTACATCATACGATGAACATCGAGTAAATTTCATATAATATTTGTAACCAATAAATCATAACGAATGAATTCTACTTGTTCATTCCTTAATTCGAAATATTACTCTTTTATTTAGAAACAATCACCTCCAATCCATATGGGTTCACCACAACAACCAGAGACACAGTACAATGTAATATATTAATATGTTTATTTAGTTTTTCTTTCAAATGAATATCTTCTTCTTTTTTGATAGCCTACTCAAACACCAGGACATGGAGAAGATGATGAAGATGGCGACGATGAGGAGGAGAGAGAAGGAGGGGCAGAAGAAGAAGAGCCCGAACAATATGAAGAAGAAAATAGTCAAGCAGAAAGAGAAGAACAAGAGCTTGCTGAAAGAGTTATTGAAGTTCGCTATTGTCATTTTTATTTCTCAATTCTTCGGAAACATAATTTGATTTCACTTGTCTTTCTAAGGCAGGATATCGTGGCTCCAAAGATCGGACAAGAAATCAACGAGAGCAAGAATCACCTGTTAGCAAAAGTGAACTTGATCAATTCTCTGATCGACGACAGCACCAGGTATGTTTCATTTTCTTAGTTGTCAAAGAAGTTGTACTTCGAAAGTGAAATCATTTCCATATCGATCGATAAACATCGTTTTTTTCCATGAAGAAAAAAACGAAGAAAAAATAGATTTTTTTTCCATAACTAAAGCTTAATCGATTTATCGATATTCAATCGAAATATCTGTATTCATATATTTATTTATTTTTAGGACTTCGATACTGAAAGAACACTAACACCACCATCGACTCGTTTCAGCGAAAAGATCGATAGTGATCGTCATGATCTGGGCGGAAATTTAACTGCAAATGATCAAATTGATACTGGTTAGTCATTGGTAGAGTTCATCTAGCTTCTGAGTTCGTTCGAAGACAAGAAATACTTGTTCTATCGAGTATTTTCTCATTCTATAACTAGCGTACCCCTCAGATTTCTCGAACAATCTCGACGATGATCGTATAACAGTCAATTCATAATTAGCTGCTTATTTTTTCAAGAATATGAGTCGACGCATGACTAAAAGTTTGCTTTGGTCAATAGAAACTTATAAGATCTAAATGAGCATTCGAGACTATTCTTTTGAACTTCAGTTCAACCTATTTCTCCCATATATGGGAATGATATTTATTATTGTCTTTTTCTCCTCTTTCCTCTACTGTAGTATGACATAACATCGCATCTAACTGAAAAGAAAGAGTTCACTGTTTCTAGCTACATTAGGGCAATGTTTCTCTTTTGATGCTATTGCTTCTGAGAAAAGATTTCGCCTATGGATAATGAAATATGACAAGATCGTTTGTCGATAGAGAAATAAGAGAAAAATGCAGAGCATCAGTCGAATATAATTATGAATCATTAGTTGTGGATATTGTTTGCATTTTATGGATTCGATAACCAATGACAGAGTTAGATAGAGAAGAGTAGAAGAAGAAAAGAATCAAGTATCACACTTATCTTCGTATTCATTTATGTATGCCAACGAAACGTGAATAGGTAAAACGAGGAGAATATTATAATTGAGTTAAATTATTTGATTGATGACTGTCAACTGAAACATGTCCGTGACTATAATTATCCATTTATTTTCGAGCGACTATTCGAATAACCAAAGCACGTGCTTTCATGGCATGCAAAACTTCTTATTAGCTGCGCAGTTCTATTTATTTATGACATAGAAATCCTTTCACTGCTTCTTAGTTACACTGCCACGTTATTAGTTACATTAGAGAAATATAATGTACAGTTGTCTGCTCTTATAATTGTCTGTCAAAGAGATGAATTCTTAAGTATTGATTATCGACGCCATTCATGCAGCATCAAGCACTATAGTTTATTCCACACGGGTTTCATTGCTAAAAGTAAACGAGTTTATATGCCAACAGTCTAGATATGGTCGGCATTCGACAGTAAGATTTGTATACTCGATGATCGATCAAATACATTCCAATGATTATCTTAGATAGTAGAGGTTAGAAATTACGTCGTTTGCAAATCGGATTGCATACATAAATAACATGTCTATGCCGAAGTGTAAAATGTCAAAGGGTCATTATTGGTATGGTTTTTCTCCTTTGTTTTAGGTGAAAACGACGATACTGATCGACCTGGCCTTGAACGAGAAAAAACGCAATTAAGTGACGATTTTGAACGGCATACACAAGTTCCACGTGATTCAGATTTCAATCAAGAATTACAACCGGATTCGAACGACGAAGGTGACGACATGGATCATACGAATCTTGACAAAGCAGCTACACGTATTCAAGCTTCATATAGAGGTTATAAAACGCGTAAAGAATTAGGTTCCATAGGTAGTCATGATCAACATCCGACATCGACATCACCCCATACAAACGATGAATACGATGATGGTCACAATAAAAGTAGAATGTCAAATTTCAACATAGTTTACAATGAGTTTTATTTCTGAATTTTCGATGTTTCAGCTTTGATTCCATCAGGTGAAGAAAATCGAGAAATTGATGCCGAAGACGACGACAATGCAGCTGCTGTTAAAATTCAAGTATGAACTTGGCTTTTGTTTTCGTAGGTCGCTTATGATCATTGAAATGGATTACATTTACTTTAGGCTGCCTACCGTGGATATAGAGTTAGAAAAGATTTGGAAAAATAAAATGCATGTTTTTGATATGATGAAAACAATTCCACTTAAATTGACTAATTTTCGTTTGTTTGTTGGTTTTTCTTTTTTTTCTAATTTTTTCGTTTGCTTTGTGTAATTTCACCGAACATAATTCAGTTTATGTTACATGTTTTTGCTTTTAATTTATCAACACGTTTGCTTTAATCCGTATTTATGTATTATATTTGCTTTTTACTTATGCCTTCGCATTTCATCACATATTCGTTTTTCAGCACGTCTATTTAACATGAGAAATAATTTATAATGTAAAATTAACAAAAAACAAGACAAAATAATTTCATAGATGAAAATAAAACAAGCACATTACAAAACACAAATAAGCTGTTACAGTCATCGATTATATGCGCAATTATCAGACATTGTTGTGAATGTTCATTCAATATGAACTATTGTAAAAGAAAAGAATATTACATAAATATAGATATCGTCTAAAATCATTGGTCATAAATCATTCATATGCATAGAAATGATCCATCCGCTGAATATACAGATTATCGCAATGCTTTGTGTTATAAATCAAATAATCATTATATTATGCTTTCAAACTTGTAGGTTTTATCATGTTTATTATTGGATATGAAGACCATTGATTCAACGTTACGTAATACTATGATATTTTGCAGCTAAGAAATCATCATTAGGACGGTCTTATTTATCTAGTCTTGCATATGTCAAGATAAATTATGGAGCTTTAATACCAGTTGAGCACGAGAGACTAATGAAAAAGATGTTTTCTTTTTGTCAAGTATATCGTTTATATTTCAATCTATTCATGGATCTGTATGGAATATAGGTTAGAAAAATTTAATTATCCATGAACAATCTAAACGCATGATGCATTTTTCTAGAACAATTCTCACATATCATTACGCTTGTGTTGCTCATCGATCAGTAAAATCAAAGTTATGTAATTGGCATAATGTTTATGAAACTTATATAAACTATTGTTTGATTTTTATTCTCATTTGTGTTTTCTTAGGAAAATAGAAAATTGCCGAATAAACAACTGACCATGATTTTCTAGATCGATGCTGTTAACAATTATTGTTTAGTTCTCTGCGCTCATCATTTATTTCTTGTAATTTACACGTTTTCACCTCTTACCTTAGATTTTCACGAGAGCTGTCTACAAAGAGAATCATCATCGTATCTGAATATGTTCTTAGGAGCAACTTTTCAGCATTCGTTATTTCGCTTAAAAACAAATAACTCACCTTCTGTATTTACAAGAAGTTTAGAAGTTTTTCTACAAGTAATTGAGAATAAATATTTTCTTTACACACAATCTATGCATAACAAACTACTATCGATATAATTCTAAGACAAGGATAAATACTTGATACGCATGATATTCTATTCTTTTTCTGTTTATTTTTTGCTGCTTTCCGTACACAGATTCATAATGGTAAATAGATAAAAATACTGGATTAGTCTAGTGTGTTTTTCGTTGGAGATCATGGGTAAAAAAGAAATACAAAAGAGAAAGCAATAAGGCACAGCAGATTATTATCAATGCGAAGAATAAGTAACGTGATAGATAATAGTGAAAGGCAAGCTTTCATAATACGCTATAAAACTAGGTGCAGAAAGAAACAAGTATTCGATTAGTTCAGCATTAGTCTATTGGACAGTTACGTTTATATCTATAAGAAAGACCATATATAATGATATAAATTATTTATTCAACTAGAAAACTAATAGTTACAATCATCACACATCTACAAGCATAATGACTTCAAGTACCTGTTCATGATCTATGTCAAGTAGCAGGAGTTTATCTTTGTTAATCAAAAAAATATATCTATTTCAAAAATATGTCTTATGTTTAGTATTTAATTTAATTTCAATGCGATCTTGTTCATCGATGAGAGTCGATGGTCAAGATTCGTCATGAATGAATGTCAACAGCGACAAAAACAAGAATGAATATGAAGTTAATAGACAATATGAAGATATCAAAGATGCACTCAAACGATTGGTCATTGCAAAATTTCCCTTAGAACTACTTGGGAATGTTTTGAATGAATCAGATGATGGTCAAGTTTCTCAGCTGTCGAAACGTGAATTGTTTGGTAAAAATCATCATTGGGATACATTTTTCGGAAAACGTTACGAATATTTGGCTTTTCCGTTTTGATTGTAATCCTTCTATCGATGTGTTCTTCTAAAAGATGAAAGAAGAGAATAAACGAGTCAACAATTTCAACACATAATCGATAAATCAAGACAACCAGCTAAGCTTTTGTTGTCCTTTTTCTCCTATGTACTTCTCAAAGGTTCCTCAGAAATTATTCAAAAATCACCATATATATATATCCATTCAAATGCTTTGGTAATCTAAACTGAAAATGATATACTGTCAGCATGATGATTATTGTTTTCTCATTGACAGACAAGCGCGATAGTGAATGACCTTAGAGCATGACAAATGTAATATAATAGACTGATTTTAAAGTCTCTGATGATTTAGATGATCGTTTGCGATGCAAAGTAATACGACACAGAAACATGTTTATTTGGATTAATAGATATAATATTTGCAAAGATTAATATTTGATATTGTCAAATAGTCTACTTGTAATTTCAGTCACTAGTGTCAAGAATTATATTTCTCTGGTAATATTTGTCAATTCTTTAGTGACAATGTCTTTTAATATTCAATAAATAATTACCAGATAAGATCATATTACATATTGATGATATCATACAATCGTTGATTAGATTTTCGTGAATGGTAGAGTCGCATTCAGTGAGCATCGTGTTGACTACGGTTGATTGTTTAGGTGAAGATTAGCAGGGGTCGCAGAGCCCTATGTCTGGAAATCAGAAAAATAGGCAGGACACATTTTGAAAAAAATATCAGCACATTTAAAGTCTTATCAAAGCACTACTATTCAAGATGAAAGCTGCACAATAGTATGTCCATCAATGATAGTTCATTGAAATTAGTATACTATATTTATTCGAATACATACTTCGAGTTCTGTTTTTCCCTGTTCGGTCACTATCTCTAAGTATGCATTGTGTATGTATTTTCTTTTTCTCAGACATATGGCATTGAGGATAGGGCACCCATTTCGATTAGGTTTTCATTTTTTTCTAGCCAAAATTGCAGTTTTACTCGGGAAATAGTCGTAAAAAGATATGAGAAAAAATCGTATTCTTTCACTTTTAAAAATTGTATATCTATCTTTTCAACATCCAAACCATTTCCCTCCATTGAACCTTTCTTTCCTCACTCCTACTTTTTCTTTTCTTGTTACCTCTGCTCTTTGCAAATATAAAACAATGATTGATGTATGGATCGGCAGGATATTGTTGTGTTTTTAACTAGTTTACTCTGCCTTTGTATCTATTTTTATTTTATTTTATGTTACATACGACGTTTCGAAGGGCACTGCCTTGTTCTTTCTCAGGTTAATAATAGATATACAATTGAATGATTTAAACATAGAAACTTATATACATATTTATGCATGTCCTTTTTCTCTTTCTTTTTTTCATGCTTTATAGTGAAGCAGACGAAAAACACGGTAACTACTGGAATGAAACTATTTCACCTGGATTTCATATTCGTCCGTTTCACTATAAAGCATGAAAAAAGAAAGAGAAAAGGGACATGCATAAATATGTATCTAAGTTTCAATGTTTAAATCATTCAATTGTATCTATTATTAACCTGAGGAAGAACAAGGACGTGCCGTTCTAAACGTCGCAAATGAAATTTAAAAAACTATATACAAAAGAAGAGTAAACTAATTAAAAACACAATAGAATAATCATGATATAGATAATCAAATAAAAACGTTTATAAGAAAATATTAGTAAATCGACTGAAATGTTAAAATAAGGAATACAAGATTTAATCCAACTACACATGGTCTGATACTGAATGATATAAATATCACCGAAGTACAGTTGATAATCTCTAACGATAAAATAGCTGCTTTCAAAAAATCAGTTGATTAGAAATAAATTGAAACTTATACTGATTGCAAGAAGAAAGCTTGTTAGCACAGCCACGTTGGGCCTAAAATGTGGAATTCACACATCTATTGCTTCATAATGCTAATAGAAAATCCAGAAAATGTATTATCACAAACTTTTTGCATCGTCTGTCTCTGATGGGTGAGGGGTGGTAGAATTCTCACAAGCAGAATTCAAGAATTCTGTATCATACACTATTATCTATAACTACATCTGTTCCCTAAGCAGAACTTTGTATCCTATTATATCCCTTCATCTACACTAACCCTTGTGAATAAAGCAGAATTCTGCTTTGAATTTTGTTTGTGCAGCAGAATTTTGTCGGAATTCTGTTCCTTAACCACTGATTTGTGTGACTTTTTGATTTCCACTAGGAGCATTTGGTAAAGATCATCTTGAAATCTTGTGATGAGTAAGTAAGATGTCAAGAGCACCGTTGGATCGATGAGGAAGATGCATAGTAAGTGAACGTGAATAACGATAATATGAAACAGAATTCTGCTGGGAGATGATAATTCTGGTAGTTGTATATACCTATAGAAGCATACTAAGCTTATTTACAGAACGAATAAGATTCTGAAAATGATATATACGTATATGTTGCAGGCGAAATTGGGATTCCAATTTTGACTGGACAAAATTAGGATTTAGTTAGAGATAAATTCCTGATGATTTACCTTTGGTTAATAATAAACATTTGGCGACATCATTATAAATATTTTTTTTCATTGCTCTCCTGTCTCTGAACTTTCGATCTAATAAATTAATATGCTTTTCCAGTTGTTCATAAAAATGCAATATACTATTATTTGTTTCGACGTTTGCTGAATTCGATTGGGACATTTTTGTGCACTTAAAAAGTGAGTACACTCTAGAATCGGTCAGTGTGTCCGGCCGTCCGTCCGTTTACACGATAACTCTTTACAAATACATTCGATTGAGCTAAAATTATGTGCACAGCATTGTCTTATGAATATCTCGGTCAAGTTCGAAGATGAGACAGATCCGGGAAGAAATGACTGAGTTATCGGAAAAATTGTCATTTTCCACCAAACAATCCCTGAGGTGGGGTACAGGGAGTTTTTCAAAAAAATCTGTTTTTTCTCAGAATTATCCACAACGTATATAAATTGACTCAGTTTTCAGCGCTGATTCCGAAGCTGATATTAGTTTTGAACCAAATCGCAGCTTTCTAACAAAATAATTGACTGAAAAAAGGTCTCAAATGAACAAAAACTGCACCTAGAAACTAAATAGCCTAGATATGTCTGAGATGACCACTTAGTTGTGGGGTTTCCCAAAAAGGTTTACCAAGATACTTCTTCCGTACACACATTCTAGAATGACTGATTTGTCTCATTCACTTTTCGAAGTACACATATCTCTCGGACTTAAGTCCGAAGTTTTCACATTTATTTTTAATTAAATGATGCTACTTAAATTTATTCTGCATCTCGATACAAAGGCTAGAAATAGAATTATTCTTTTTTTCCAATTCCACTTCACGTATAGTGACGCACGTGGTTGTTTGAATTTATCTCTAACTAAATCCTAATTTTGTCCAGTCAGAATTAGAATCTTAATTTTGTTCGAAAAATTCCTGGTCAATCTTGGGATTCTAATTTTGCCCGGTCAAAATTGAAATCCCAATTTTACCCCCAACATATATATATATATATATATATGTATATATGTATGTAAGCGCACTATGCTTTTTTTAAGAACGAGCAGAATTCTTGAAATCTGCTTATGATCAATTCTACCACTGCTGAAAACAAGACACAAATATCTTTTGGGCTTATTTAGGTTTAATTTTCAAATCTCTCATAATCGATTTAAAAAAGAAGGGTTAATTAAATTTAAACTATTTTCAGAAATTAAAAGAACATAATTTTTATTGCATCCTGATGAAGTTACTTTTTCTTTCAGAAATACAGCGGTTATAATGCTATGCAATCGTTCTTCAGTAGACGCTGCCGGTTTCTATGAAAATCAAAGAATATTTCTTAAAGAAAATGAACTTACCTTCTATGCATCGTTCTCATGTTTCACTAACATTCGAGATCATGATTACTGATAAATCCTTGGTGAACATGGCAACTGATAAAGACACTGGTAAATTTTCTCTTCGTTGTCCTGAGCAACGATGTGGGCACTAGAATCTTCTTATAATAATATTCATACGCAATATCCATGAGAGAAATAATTAATATGCAATCGTATTCATAAAGATTAGTAAAGTATGAATATTTGCTCTAACCTCTTTTGATTTATATTATCATTATCGAATTCATAATCTTTTTCAAGTTCATTCGCTTTTGTTTTGAGTCGTTTTACTTACGAAAATTTCTCTACTATTTCCTCGATATCAGTTAGAGTTTAATTTAAAGAAAGAAGAAAAACGTAGTATTACAAAAAAAACTCACAATACCAACGCTCATTAAACATGATTAGTAGTTTTCATATGATCAAAACAGTTAAAATAGAATATATATATTTATATATTATCGTAGTATAAAGAAATAGGTCGTTGTCTAAGTAGGTGTATGCGGTATATAGACATGCAATTGTTTACGCATGCGAGTTTTCGGTGAAAGTATTACAGTTTTTGTTGCTCCTATGTTCATTTCGTAATTGTTATCTTGCATATATTGAGAAGTGGGTGTTGTTCGATGAAGCCCATCTGATGATATCGATCGTATATATTCGCAACGTGATGGTGAGCATGATTCATAATTTGCTTTCATTCGATCGGTTAATCTTCGTTTTTCATCGGAAAAGGCAAAATGCCTTTGAATTTTCGATAAATTATGTGGATAAAAAAAACCACAGCTCGGTGATAGACTCATACGATCAGCATTAAAGGAATTTGTTAAACGATTCTTCTCATCTGTTGATTGGTCTCGTTCAGACGATATTGAACAGTGAGATACGGATCGAACAAGTGATCGATAAACATCAAATCCTGGTTGTTTCTGTCGTCTTTTGTGTTCACTTCTACGTCGTTGTAATATCGATGCAGTCTTTGATGTTGGTGAAGGAGTCAATTTTTTGGATAAAATAACAATATTCGATGGTATTCGATTTGTCACAACTAAACGCAAATCACGAAAGGACACAGGTGGGGATGGTGGATTAGATGAAAGATATTTTTTTGTATTGATATTTGCATTTTGATCTCGTATTTGTAATGCATTAAAGTCACACATATCAACCAGAGGAGGTGAACGTCCTGTATTTAGTAGCATTTTTCTGAAAATGATATTGGCTTAGAAAACAAAACAAAATAGATAAAAATTTGAGAAATCTGATTTGTTTTCATTTACATCATGGTCAGCAATACTGTTGCAGAGATATTTTAAGATCGAAATGAAAGCGAAAGTTGAAACAACATTTTTATACATGAGAAGATTTATGCATTATCCAAGAAGCATTTGTACTTTTTCAGAATAAATAAATCGGTGGAAACTATCATCGAAATGGTTCATTTTTTCTGGTTGAATCGTCGAAATTCGTGAATAACACAGAAAGAAAAACGAGCGGTGTCAAATTTTAATACGAATTTTGTAAAGTATCGAATGTGATAGAATATACTGGAGGTGTCAAAGAGAAGCATTTCGCTATATCCCATGAGTTAAACAAATATTAACAAATCGATTTTGAAAAATTCGAAAGAAATGAAAGCTACACGCAGATAAATATAACTCTGTTCAATGTTTCATGTTGAAATTTGAAAAATACTTATACGATTATTTCTGCGCAGAACTATGGCATGACACTTAACTGCTGAACTGCATCAGCAACAACAATCAAAAAGCAGAAGCTATTTTAAAATCGTGTTTAATCCATTGAAGCCTACATTATGTACATTACTTTGAATGATAAGTAACTAGTCAGTTGCGAGGCTTCTCATGTTAAATGAAAATTTTGTCTCAGAAAAGAACATAGCTTAGGTTGATAATTGACTAACAAACGGAATGTCGATTTTAACAAATAATCTTAATTTTCTTCTAAAGTTGATTAACATGTATTAATTACAAAAAACTTAACTTAAGATAGTTCTGCTGCTAATTTAGATCATTTCTGATTCTCTAAATCAGAAAATATGTTTTTCGTTCTCATTGCCTGTGCGTACTTACTCCGCTCGAGTCTTGTTGTAACAGTTGCACAATGGTTTCAACTTACAAAGAGAACAATAGCGTTTGATGATGCAGAGACATAAACACCTCGAGCATCGACCCTCAATAAGGAGAAAAGAAAACACGAACAGAACTTAATTATCGATGTGTTAATCAAAGAAAAGATTCTTTTTCTTTCGCTCATACACATAGTATATTCTGTTTTCAAATAACCAACAGACATCTAATTAAATATTCCAAAGCAAATCACTCGCCTACTCATACATACTTGTGATTAGAATAAAAACAGTCGAGAAATATTCAATATCAAGTCTATTCGGTTTTTACAGTGAGCTGACCTTCTTGAAATTATTTATAGTCAAAAGAGCAGCAGAGAACAGCAATAACTCATCAAGAAAAAAGAACTGAAACACATAATACCATAAAAGTTCAGTTTCTTTGTCGATAAAATTGCCTGCATAGGATTGCCGTCATACATTTATTCTACGTAGGTAAATAAAGTTCGATAGAAACAATTACTTTACAATTTATAACTGGAACATAGAAGAAAAAAAATGATGAATTGTTCGTTTCTTTTAGTTGAGACGACTAACACAATTGTCGTTAAAAAAAAGTGTAAAAAGAAAAGCAATGACTATGTCATTCGATGTTGTTGTTGTTGTTCTATTATTTTTGTTGTTGTTAGCCAAACATACGTATATTATTATGACGTATACCACCAATGCGGACACTTTCGTTCGAACTAACATTCACTAAAGTACCAGCCCGTAAACCCGAATTAATCGTAAATATAGCACGGTTGCGAATAACACGTTCTGATAGTTTATTTGGAAATTCGTAATGTTTAACTATATGATCGATAATTTTTCGTGAATCAACACCTGAATTACTGCTCTCCAATCGACATATTGATTCACGTACCATATCACCAAATGCGTGACGTACTATATGATAAATCGGTACTTGATTCTTGTTTGAATTAGGGTTAAATTTTGGCACATAATCTATAGTACATGTTTCAGTACGATCTTTTGTTTTCCGATGTGATTGTTTTGTTTTGAGCAATCGTGTTTTAGACTTCGATTTAGATGTACTTTTCTTACTAGTTGCATTTGTTCTATCACCAATTATTGATGATTGTTGAGCTGAACGAGTGGTTGAAGTTATCTAAAAATCGATACTTCAATTTCTATGAATATCTACATGAACTTCATTTAGGATAACGAACTTCCTTTTTCGTGACTGATTTTAATTTCTTTGAGTTAGTCTTAGTCTTTTGGGCTATTGAAAGAGCTAAAATTTCTTATTGACCATTGTATTTAGATGATAATATTGAATTCTTACGAGTAGAATGAATACGTGAAACGACATGGACCTGTCTGCTTTTAGTATTTCCCTTAGATTTGACTTGTGAACGAATATCTAATAGATAGACAAATGATAGAGTTTGAATCGTCGAAAGCATATGATTTTACCAGATCGTGTAATAGCCATTTTTGAAGATCTCTAAAAAAAGAAACACATTGGCGGAGAAGAATCTTTACAAAAAAAACTCGATTAAAATAATATTTTCTTTTACTTTTACAATATTCAATGCATCTCTGTATGCGGGAATAACTGCTAGTATGATTGTGGTTTTTCCGGGAGTTGAAGATATTGACGAGCATAGATGAATCGCTTTGCCCTATTCATTCATGTTGACATAACGTTTCCTCAGTAAGAAAACTGCATAAATCGATCACTATCAACTGTTGTCTAATATCTAATCGTTCTCTTATCCTCACTCTATATCGCAGTAATTTTGGAAGCGAATCACAAAATTATCATTTAAAAATCTAACTAATGAATTTGCGGGTATAAATAAATGCAGTTCTAGAAGTATTTTTAGGCGAAAAGACTGCTGACTATTACAGTAATCTTTGATGAAAGCTTGGCCAAAGGATACTTCTTTAAGAGTAAAAACTTAATAGCAAGGAATTTGTTTTAAAGTTATGTTTTGGTATTTAATACTAGAAAACACATGTCACACTGATCGCTAACATTGTATTTATGTTGCATCGGAATTTTATCTTGATTAAAAGCAGTAGGTTTTTTTGAATATGTTGAAGAATCGCTTTAGAGGGTGGAGATCTTAATCCACTATTACGACACACATTCTATTTATTTATAAAGTGACAAAGAGAGAGAAAAAAAACTCTTTTATGGTGTAATGTCAATAACGATTTCATGAAATATACTGTCTAAATATGTATTTGTCGCATACTACACTCTAACACATCTCCATCACCCACACCCTATAGATCTCGACTGTCATCTTCATAGGTAATATTCAAAGACACAACACCGTTTTATTGCATTGATTCTCCTTCGGCAAGTTGATATTGACCAAATTTTCAAGAAATATCTAATCGAAGCTAAACCTTTGCTGTTAGTGAGCTTAATGTGTCGATGTATTGATCACATTGAAAAAAATAAAGCTTCTTTTATTGAGTGCTTCATCGATTCGAAAATCTTGCAATCATTTTTTTTCTTTAGATCAAATTTATCAACGTACTATTAAATTAGTATTTGACGAAGTTTTTGATGATGGGTTTTTCAATTCTGCTTTGTTACCTAGAAGAAACCTATGACTACATAGTGATGTTAGCTATTGAATACAAGTCACCTGTGTCTGTCAATGATTGCATAGTAGTTTGTGATCTATCCAACGGAGCTAATCTTGGTAAAGGTGAAGATATATTACTACGTACTGACTAAAATATTTTAGAATTCCATAAGTATATAGATAGTGGACGCATGAAAAAGAATCAAACAGATTTCGAGTTAGATCCTTGTACTGCTTCTTTCTTGCTTTTTGATTTACTTCTATGAGACTATGAAAAATAAAGTGTTAAAATTCTTATCAAATGAACAGAAATTGAAGAACCATGTACAATATTTGCATCCGACTTATCCGACTAGAAAATGACAAGAAATTAAATATATATATTCAGAACTAATTTGAGAAACAAACTATATTTGATTTTGATGAGTTTATTAATGATTTTGATGTTGTTCGTTTGTTTGACTGTAGTTTCAAAGTTTGACTACGAACTGATGCATCATGTTTCATCGTTGTCGGTTGATTATCACTCTTTATAGTTTTCTTTTGATTTAGTTTACTATCGGAATGCACAGTCGTAAGACTAGATGTATGTGCCGTCGGATAAACGCCACTTGTAATTGTTGATTTCGTGAAATGCGAAGCCTTTTGAATAAGATCCTGACAGAAGCGCAGTTTTTCTTCTTTAGTCATTTGCTCAAATTTATTCGTGCCGATTGCGATAGTTGAAGACGTCGCAATTTATTAAGTTTTAATAAGAAAAGAAAAACGACAATCGGACACAAAATAATGAATTAATCGGTAGTGCGGATGTATAAACGCGCCAGATGTCTTGCCTGCCGAATTCAGGGCGCCATGTATCTTTTATTTTATGAATCTTCACTGGAATTAAAAGAAAACATTGATTGTCGCTTATCATAATCAAGACATGAATTCTAAAAATCGAAAGTAGTTTCAATTTATCTGTTTCTCTGACCTATTAGAATATGAATGTGAATATTCTACGGTTTGATATTTGTATTTATCACTAGTTGTAAAAATTTTTAAATTCTTAAATGTGATCATTCATTGTATTTATGAACTCAATGATCATGACAAAGAATTCAATACTTGTCAGATTAAAAGAATCAAGTGGTTATGTCTAATTGAACGTTGTATTTTTACGGTCATAGAAAATCGTATCTCTCAGTATATCCTTTTAAAAATGCAATCAAAGAACTTCACAAGAGTGCAGAACGAATTTCAAAA
The DNA here is from genome assembly GCA_900239685.1 of Rotaria macrura. Lineage (NCBI taxonomy): Eukaryota > Metazoa > Rotifera > Eurotatoria > Philodinida > Philodinidae > Rotaria > Rotaria macrura. The sequence continues at coordinate 39,162 of OENT01000926.1, forward strand.
TTTCTTTTTATCCTCGAAAACCTGAGATGAGTCTTTATTGAACATTTTTAGTTTTTCAATATATGTTATGAGAACGGGACGACTCTGGTGCCAGTGTACTATTTCAAAAATGCAATCAGTGTTTCATCAATAAATTATGATTTGTTGATTCTCTGCAATTGAATTTATTTTTCAAAACATGCGTTATGGAATTCTTCAAGTGACGACCTCAATGGGACATTTTCTCTTCGAAACAAAACGAAATATAAAAATAAGAATATTCAACACGCTGAGAAGGATAAATCTTTTAGGGAATTTTATTATTATACTTCACACCACTGTTTAAAGAATGCGACGATGTATTATAAGAGCACTTTCTTTTCGTGCAAAGTAAATCTTTTTCACGTCAAAGTATCGGTAAAAGAGTGACATATCTGGAAATCCTTTTCACAAGAGCCCGCATTTTACAGTTGTGCCACTGGAAGTGAATCTTGACTCTACAGGCACTTCTTTACTCAACATGATATCGATTTTCCGAGACAAACTATAGGAAACTAGAATTCAAAAGATGCTATTTTTAACTTCGTCTCAAATCTCTGCCGAAACTATTAAGCGGCAAACCAAAAACTTGAAAATTAGATTATTACCTTATGTTACACGGTTACGTATAAGCACGTTTAAACTATTATCAATCGATAGACATTTCAGAGGACTACAAAAATCTTATATATTATTACTTTTGGATACTTACTAACTCAAGGAAAAATTTGGGCGATCAAAATTATTTTTTTCGAAGGTATAAGATCTGATGAATGTGTTCACTACTGCTCAAGAGGGAAAGTACAGGTTTGAAAGCTCCAACATCACAGCGTCATTTCAGCTTCATTTCGACATCATCTCAGCATCTTCGGCATCATTTCACCATCGTGATCTTCTTTCCCTATGAGCATCACAACATCATATCAGAACCTCTTCGGTATCTTCAGTTTTTTCTTAACAATTTAGAGTAGAATTTAGTCAGCACGTGCTGATATTACCTTGGCAAAACAAAAGCATCGAGTTCTACCATAAATTGCCGAGAAAAAAACTGAAGATGCCGAAAATGTTGAAATGATGCCGAAATGATGCTGAAATGATGCTGTGATGCTGGGGGTTTCAAACCTGCACTTCACCCTTGCTGTTGCTGTCGTCTCCTTTGGATTTCGGTAGTTAATGATTGCATAAAGCTGTCGAAGATCATTTTATGGCAAAACTTTTGAAAAAAGACAAGCAAGTCTCTAAACTAAAAGACTAAGAAGCTACTGATCAGGTGCTAGTTGACCATTTACAGTAGCAGATCTAGACGTAGATGTAGGTAGATCTCAGAAAAGTTTTATTGGTTTTGAAAGATTCAAGAAATTGAGTATGGTTTTAAAATAATAGCTATGCTACAGTGAATAATTTGAACATCGTATTAATAAATTCAAACCGACTCAATATATAACGATCCAGTCGTTGATTTTCCCTTCTTTAGAATTATTATTAAACAGCAAAGTCAACCTAACAGAGTGGCTGCAGTTCTATGGAAAAAATCTTTCGTTAACACTCCACTTAAATACAAATTCTATCGGTGTTTGGGAAGTCAAGCTAAGCCACCTTTTGTTCTGTTCTCCGGAATGCAAATCTTCTTGCATGAATATTTCTAGTTGTCATTGGTAACTATAATTATTTATTTCAAATAACAAATCGAATAATTCCCATGCACTATTTTAATGACTGAATCCTACACATTGTAAGAGCAATGTTTTTTGATTGCTAGCATTTTGCTATTTTGTAAGATTAAATTGCGTTGTCATTTTTATTACGAGTATTTTTTTCTCAGAAATCCTTTACTTTATTCAATAGAACGTGTTTCGATCTACATTAAAAGCAACAAATCAATCTTGAAAAGTATTTTAGAGTCAAACGCATACCTGAGTGAATTGCAACTTTTTGGTAGCGTTCATATTTTAGTAGTATTTCGCTAATAACTTTTGCTTCTCAAAGTCGATTCGAACAATTTTTCTACACATTATGGCGGCTGGTATGCTCCACTGGTATACAGAGTTTCAGCCCTGTATCTAATACCAGTGCTGAGTTGTAAGCGAAATATGACAAAAAATGTTCATTTTTAATGACACATGATAAATAAAACGAATTGTTTAGGCTATAAAAAAGCCAGAGAAAAAAGGTTCTATTACTGTTTTCTACAGCGTTCGATGCTCTCTCAAAATACATCATCGATTGGAATGTAATGAGTTCTTTTTTCCTCGTCTAACCTTCCCACTATTTGACAGACACTTCATTATTTTGTGTAGAGTAATGGAAGAAACGTGGTCGCATTTCTGTTATTGAAATAGCTAGTGATGTGCTGACTATACGGAAAGAAAGACAACCCTTTAAGACACAAAAGTATTAGAAAAAACTGCGTTTTATCAAATTTATTTGGAGCTAAAACTAACAAGAGTTTTTGAAAACAACGTCTTCATACTCACTTTGTAGAGAAACGATTTGAAAATTAAAATCATTTATAACTCTTTCATAAATCGCACGATTTGGCTCAAATTTCCAGAGTGGATGTAGAATGATAAGTTGTATAAGTGATAAGAATTCCAGTTCCTAAACGTTTTCTATTCTGGAGAAATTTACATAATACTCAAAAAAATAGTGCAGTAACAATCTTTTGCAGATATTTTCAGTTTTATATGAACAAACTAAAAGTTACATCTTTGTATGCGGATTTTTCATGGCAAATCTAGCGAACATTTCGCTAAGTGGTTTATACCAAAATAAGTAAATAAAAACAGCAAACCTTTTTTGAAAAATGGAGCTTTTATACCCACCAGAAGAAAAAATTGAATTGTCTAATAATTTTCTTTCAAAGAAAGGAATTAAACTTTTTCCATATACTTATTCTTATAGAGCTCGCTGAGCACTACAAACTATGTTAAAATATATCAAAAAAAATTTGTTCGATATTCGAGTTACGTGCACTTTTAGTAAAAGAATCTCAAATGGGTGCAGCTCATATCTCCCTTAATGATCAATAAAGTGTTGGGAAATTTTTACTGTGTAGCGCAGACATAGAGCACAATAAAATGCACTGGTTAAAAGTTGTTTAAGTTCACCTTCAATTTTTCCTTCAATTGTACCATAAAGTTGCAATTCACTCACCTATATATTTGAAAGTCTTGTCTTGATACAGTTGTGCTTCCTATCTAGAGACAACTATGGCAGAGTTTATTTGTATCATCAATAGAATATTTCTTGACTACCACACGCTTTTTATTTTATTAACCAAGACGACGTGTGGGGTTGTTTTTAGTAATCTCTGTTGAATCAGTTAATCATTGATGACAGTTAGAGAATAATTTACTAAAAAACTATTCAATATTTCAAAGTACACGTGATTTGCAGTCAGAGAAAAAGAAATATTTCGTTTTCATACTTCAGTTATCCTATGTTACAAATATTAAAAATGAAATTTCGATACACGAGCGAAGAGAATTAAGTTAAAATATGTTAAAATGTAGAACATTTTCTTCTATGGCAATCGAATAATCATTGGGACTTGAATGTTTCTTGAAGATCTTCTAAACTAAGATTCTTAATCATTGCTGATTCGTTTTCAAAATTATATTTTGATGATAAACCATAAGACCTTGACTTGATTGATGTTGATGTTAAATATCGTACAATATCTAATTCTTGCTCAGTTTCTGGTAGACTAGTACGACGGCGTAATTTTGTTTCACGACGTATATTGTCGATAGTGAAATCTGTCGTGTGATCACTAATCATCGCTGTTCTATTATGAGCAGTTGAAGTAGGATGAGAAGATGCAAACGCTGAAAGGCAACGTGTTGGAGATGCTTCATATTGGGATGCTGTAGCATAAGTACTTAAACGACGTGGTTCACTATCATTATTTAATAGAGCAGCGGATTTTATACGAGTGTTAAGCAATTTCTAATAAAAACAGAAAAAAAACAAGAGTCTTACTATAAGAAGAAAGCAACATGAATACTTTTTGAAGTTGTTTTTTTGTCATCGTAACTTTTCCATCGATTTTCTTTTCTGTTAGTTCGCGTTCATCGACTAATTCAGCACATTTTTTCATATACATAGTCCTAGAAGCAAATAAATATACTGCTCTACAAAAGATGAGCTAAATGAATTTTGATGCTTGTCTACATCGCTCCCATTAGTCTTTGGAAACGTCTAATGTTTTCTAGTGTGAATTAGGATGGCATAGCACTTACGGCGATTCGTATTTCGTTCACATCAACAATGCTGATCACGAATCATGTATAACTCGCAAGTACGCTCCTATTTGTGTACCGTTACTGATACTCTGTTCAGAGCTACGAAAACTGATGGCTAGTTGAAAAGATGGACATTTTTTTCTCACAGAGGTCAGTTAAGACACGAATAGAAAATCCTAGTCAGAGTGTGGGTCTTTCCTACATAGTCCTTTGTTGAATAGACATACCTTAGATCAGCATTTTGTAATTGTAATTGATCGAGTCGTCCAGCATAGAGTTTTTCGATTTCCTTTGTTTTTTCATCGAAACGTGAACGAAAATCATTCAATTGTCGAGTCTATATTTAAAAAATTCTTTCATATAAACAATGATTATACAGGCTTGAACATAAACCATGACTTGGAAATTTTAATTATCCGTATAGGTACAGAGAACTTGTTCAATTAATTTTGAAAACTGAACACAAGAATATCAAGAGAACTGTGCAACCTCAACAATATTACATTGTTTTTATCTCTAGCAATAATTTTTACTTGATCTGTGAATAGATACGAGGATTCAATTTTCTTCCGGTGATATGTAATCGTTCGTTTAAAATTGGATTCGTTGCTTGCACATCTAGTCGACATTTTCAGGTAATAGCAAAAGCTAACTAGTATATAACTGACAAAATATCGTTTGACAAGGGGAACCATTGATAAAGTGCTCCAAAGTTGCATCCTTGTATCAATAGCAAAGCGATACTGCTAGAGATTTCATCAAAAATCCGATTTGTATTCGATGTTTGGATTCAAAAATAAATCTGGCATGGTCGATTTTCTTAAAAAGAACTTTGATCGAAATCTCACTAGCAGAATGATGCAGCTAGACTCGATCTGAGGATATGAAATAGGGCTCAAATCGTCGAACATCCCTCTAAAAAAATACTTTTTATTATCAAACCCAAGAAAAAGCTTCAATCGATTTGAAAAGGCATTCGCTTGCATCCAACTGCTTGGAAAACGATTCTTCAACTCTACGACTCCGTTAAAGGTGATTCTCCTGAATACACGGAAAGAACCTTCTCTTATAAAACCTTTCTATACGTTCTATACACCTGGAAAGGGTTACAAAAAAAATCCCAAACGTTTTGGGTTTCATATTCAATTCCAACGGTTTAGTATGAAGCCATTGGGGTTTAGTAAAAAAAACATTAGAATTTAATTCCAAACTCTGGACGTTTGGAATTTTCTTGCGAAACCTTTTACTGTAGTACGGAACTTACAAAAACGTTTCATAAGAGAATGTTCTTTCCGTGTATCCAGGCGAAGAGCCTTTGATGAAGTTGTAGAGCTGAAGGATCGTTTTCTAAGCTGTTGGATGCAAGCGGATGCTTTTTCAAATCGATTGAAGTTTTTTCTGGGGTTTGATTACAAAAAATATTTTTTTAGACTAATGTGCAGGATTCTGATTCCCATTTAAAATTGTTCGGTTTTAGTCGATTCTGCCTATCAGATGTTTTTCTTGAGAAAAATCAAATGGTAAAGTTCGAATGTTGAACCATGAATGTCATACTTGTATCTGGGGCTATTGATTTGGTGAAATCGACATTTATTTCCACTTATAATGGTCACTAATATGCGCCAGTTCAAAATATTTTTGCGCTTTGCTGCTGTTCGAGTGGTCAATTGAACTTATAGAGACCGTTTCAAATATAAGAGTCACGAGTTCAAAATGACAAATAATTTATCATTTCGACTAATCGGTTGAATCGAGTTCACTCATCGAAATATTCAATCTATGTTTCTAAACTTCAAAGATATATTAATGCGTAGCCTACAATACTTAATGCTTCGAGATGATAATCTCGACAAACTTATCTTATGCTACGCAACCAAATAGAAATGGTAGAACGAAGAAATGTCTACTAATGCTTGTCTTTGAATAGACTTTACCGCTTCAATATGTCGGATTTCGAGATCTTTCAATTGTACAGCTAAATTAACTGCTCGTTCCTTGGTGTCATCAAGTTCAATTTGAGTTGATGTTAATTCTTTAGTCAATGCTTCAACACGGGCGCGATCGAAAGCTGAATCTGAAAATGTTTTATGAATCGTCTAAACATAGAGAAAAAATGTCGAATAAACATTGATGTGAATCGCATCGGGAATAATGAATTACATCGATTTCCTTTTGATGTTGTCGTCGTAAATTTTCAATTTCCATTTTTTGTCTTGCATTAAGATTTTTTCGTTCTTTTGTAATCAAATCGTTTATCTTTTTATTTGTTTCTTCTTCTTTTCCTCGAAGTTCTTTTTTCATCGCTTCCAATGCTTCTTCTACTTGAAATTGTACTTTTTGAACACTTTCTTCTTCAAGTGTGATCTATAAAGTAACAAATGTCTCATTGAAGACAAAAAAATCTCAATCAAAATACGAAATCGATTTACTTTAAATGTATGAAATGAACTTTTTGTAAATTCAAGATCAATTTTTAATTGTTGTTCACGTTTATCACATCGAGCTCGTTCTTCTTTTAATGTTTTTAGATGATTTTCATTTAGTTCTTCGATTTCCTTTTCACGATCAAGCATTTTTCGATGAATCAATTCTTGGAATTGTTTATTTTGATTTTGTAATTGGGTATTCAGATTTTCTTCAGCCTGGAACAATTACGAATCATGTGACAAGTAAAGACTCAATATAGGGCTTTTCAGAGAATGACTTTCGTTATCTAACACGAAATAGTATAGTGGCCTATTCAAAGTGTCACGCCATCTATGGAACTATCAAATTACATCGTTAAACTTGATACTGCATGTAATAACTCTTTTTGTTCGAATTCAACTCACAACTCGATTCTAGAATCCGAACCTCTAACCACCTCCTTCTATTAAGCGAGCAACAAGAGGAAAGACTCAAATACTTTCGTTCGTGCTTGTTTGTGATTAAGTCGTTCTTCAGCTAATTGTAATGTTAAATCATCGATCTGTTCACATAAATTATTAATATATGATTGGATTGGTGCAGGAAGAGCACCTCGTCTAAATGAAAAATTAATTTCAAACGGCTGATATGATGTACAAAGTACAGGAAAAACTTGCGTACTGATTCTCATCGACTTCTGGATGTTCTTCCGTTAAGTTAAAAAACTCTTCATTTATGATTGCATCAATATTTTGTTTATTTTTTTTCATTGTAAAACCATGTTGACTGTATACTTGTCGTTTTTCACCCTATTAAAATATATTAAATTACATTTTTTATTATCTATTTTTTTACATCAGTTCACTGACTAACATCAAATAGGCGTTGCCACGGTTCAGGTTTGATTTTCTTCAATGGAAGATGACTTGGAAAAACATGATTCGAACAGGAACTATTAAGTTCAATGCGACGAATAGAAGATGATGAACTGGAAACAACAAAATGAAATGAAATTGACATGGGGATTGATAATAATTTAACCCATGTTGAAATACGAACCTAATATTTGATCTGGGTCGACCTGACGGCGTTGCTGAAAAAGATCGCCCATTACTAGATAATCTTAAGAAAGAAAAATATCAGTCTTTTTCTTTCAACAAATAGAGAAAATATTCGTACGTGGGTAACTTTTTTCCTTGATTCATTATTCATGTGTTTGCTAGACAGGCAAATGAATGATGAAAAAGAAAACGTATCTAATTCACGTATAAGTACCTCCTGACGTCGTTTTAACAACAATAAATGTTTTAAAGGTAAACGCTAAGAAAAATAGGTAAAAAATTAGTCTACTTGCAGAACAGAACCAAATACTTTTATTAAGAAAAAAAAGTAAAAAAATAACCAGATGAATGTTTCAAGCAATATCGTATGTAAATATTTAACTCAAAAAATGTGTTTTGTTTATATATGAAATAGGTAAATTTTATGTTAAAAAAAGGTATAAAAATAATACTTCAAAGTCTTGATTAATCTAAAAATCAATCATAGATTGAGATTTAAATATTACATTTACGGTGTTTGTTTGAAATGAAAAAAAAAGACCGAATCCTGTTTACTTGATTCACATTTCGTAACCATGGTAGAAGAACTAACTGTTATGTTTTAGCTTGAAGATAGATCCAGAAAATTTAGTATGAAACGAACTCTCCTTTCGTTTGATCAGCACTTTTAATGAAGTAACACAATACATTGAAATCAATTGTAATTCGAGTAGCTTTATTCTATACGCCTCATTATCAAACAAAGAAATCAACCAAAAGTCTAGAGTCTAATCCTGTTACATTTTTGTATGTTGATTTACTTAAATACCTGCTATTTCGTTCCATGGAGGGACGCCACAAGGATGCAACAGACATTTTTCATTCTGATTCTGTCAAAATTTTATATTTAGATTTTCACAAATTTATAATAGTTGGACAAAATGAGAACCAATAAGCAACGACAATCGAGACACTCTGACAACCAACCATAATAAAATCTAACCATTTTAAGGAATTCTTTTATTAGGCAGAGTTTATAATCATTAAATCGGGTCAATACACGACGTACAGGCTGCCGACTTGATGCTTTTCACTAGTTTAGTTGCCATGGAAAATTCTTCTTCTTCCACCCGACAAATGAGTCACAATTCAAGTCAGTCACTCGTTCTCAGCGCCTGAGCATCATTTTCAGTGAAAAAATGACTTGACAAGATCATGAGAATGTGATGAGTGCACATTTGAAATCGGTTTTTTAAAATTCTGCAGTAGTCAGTAGATAGAATATATGCGGATAACAATAATGAACAGCTGATAGTTTCCTTTCTATGATAGAATGCATGATTCAACTTAAAATGACCAGTCGATATCTTAAATGTTGTATGGATATATACTTTAATTATTGTCTTCTATGTTACTTAAATCAAATCCTTAAGCGATCTGGAATATTCATTAACATTTGAGCATGACTTACTTATATTGATGGGACGCGAAAATGATGATGAACAGATGAATTTTTCTGTTTATGATAATTTTTGATCCAGATGCAGACTCACTATCTTTCGCTTGTCAACTAAATCATCATAACTGAAGGCGACGACTGAAAATCGTTATGATATTCTCTTTACGAATGTAAGATTTTAACATAGCAAATTTCATAGAGAATCGTGTTCTAGTATCTTTCAGGCTTATGTAGTCAACCGACTTCTGTATCTGACCTTCGGCCAGGTAGAATTCTAGTTTCTTGTTTGTTTATCAATTAATATTGAAGCTGTGTTCCTTATAATTCAAACTCGTTGCGATGTTTTTTCTTTCACGATCTCTCAGCCAATTCTCGCATCATGTAAATAATACAATTTAAAATCTTCTTCTAATGCTTGAAGAATACAATCCTAAGTATAAACTCTGTGAACTATGCTCGGAACGTGGTTTATGCACGTGCACTCAATGCTGGCTCGATCAAGATCAACTAAAATATAGCAGAAGTGTACAAAGGATAGTAGCAGCAAAACGTAAACAACGCATCACTGTAGTCGAAATTATATCAAAGTGACTATACGGAGAAGAGGTCTATTCATAGCAGAGCCTCGCAAGCTATGCTAGACATGAAAATTAATTTTCAATCAGTGATTAACATACCACTCTATCATCAGTTTTTAACCAATTAAATCGAATCCTGACGAAAAATGTGGACTTGTTATTTAGCTTCTAATGGAACTCCTTCGAATAAGATTGTTTTCATATAACAACTATATTTTAAGTATTGTCTCTAGTAAAAATAATCATGCAATCGTCGATGTCTAGCATGTTTGTTTGAGATGTTCGATCCAATGATATTTGATTCGAAAAAAGGTTAAATTTAGATGCAGTTGAATTCAAGCAGATTTTAGTAGTGACGAGAGAAGATCTGCAAATTTCTAATCGTACATCTTTTGAAATTATTATTATTATATTATCCATTGAAACTGGGTGAATAATGAATGCACCCAATTTGACTGAACTTTCTCACTGTAAGTAAAGGAACAGTACGAAACTGAATAACGGAACTTCAAAACGAGGTATTGTTCGTCGAAAGATTTTACTAATTCACAAAATTTGCAAGTTCGTATCAGAAGGAAAACTCTGTTGTCAGGCGAACGGAAAGTATTTGAAACTCGTATATTGTCCTACATGTTTAGTATTGCATTATGAAAAACGTTCAAGTCTATAAATCGCACTATGCACAAGAACCTGCAACAACACCATCATGCACTAGTTTGTCAATCTTTGTTTGAATCACATTGCCAAGATTAAGTGTAAAAATCGTTCAATAATCTTCAGTTCTCATCAATGAATGGTTAAAGTTCATTGTATTACAAGCTTGTATATTCACTAGAGAATATATTGCATCGATGAAGAATACGCTTAAGTTATGCATATTATCTTAGCACCCAAAAATGTAGCTTATACATGAATGATTTGCGAAATGTTATTTTCAAAGATGATCAAGGTCATAAGTTCAACGGTAGTAGTGAAGTAATTTGAATGGGTGATGCTAAACGCTCCTTTACTATGTATCTCTGTTTTTTTTCTGATGCTTGCATATATAAACGATTAGTTTTTATCAGAGCGATGCGATTGATGTTATGAAGAAACCAAATAAAGCGTAATTCTATCAGCAGTGTCTACTCTTGTATTAGAAATTTTCACGATAAAAAATGCATGAGTTTAAGTGCTGTTGAAAATATTTTATCATAAATCGAATTAAATATAAACATCGAGTTGAAAACTTAGCCTACGTTAGACGTCGACGATGACTATAAAATAATATTGAACCTTTACAAAAACTGACATTAAAAATAGAAGAGAATAAATCTAGTTTGTCTTTATGTGCACGTATCATGTAGAACATACGAGCATGAGTAAAATCAGTGATCGATCAGGATGATAATCAATTACAGAAACATTGATAACTACTGTTTTCTTTTGTTTTCCCTTAATCGGATCGTCCTTAATTTTACGTTTTTTGATGCATAGTTAAAAACTTGTCTATATTAAAGAAGAATATCTCAATGAGGGTGTGTGGATTCTGACTCCATCTTTCACCCGTTCCCAAGGTTGATAAAGCCTATCCTAAAACGAAATTTCAAATTAACATCCGATCATTTCGATCCCGATTCTTTTCATAGTCGCGAGTCGCGACTCAAAACTTGATTAAGACACTCTTAACTTGACAAAAAAAGATCAAAACACCTGTCCAGAGAAGATTCACATTGTTCATACGTATTTCTTAGCATCATTAAATCAGTAATCACCGAAGATTTTCCAATCAGAAAAGTGTTCTTCAATTCAAGAAAAAAGATCATCCAAACGTATTTCGTCCGATTACCGAATCATGAACTGCTCTTTGACTCACTCTAACTATACAAACATAATTGATTGATGATACATTTTTGGGTTCAAAATTACTAACATTCAATATTGAGAGTTTCATCAAATAGAATAATTTTACGATCTACACCGAAGGAACATCGTTAGGAACCAGAGGTGTCCACAGGGCAGGGCGGCCCTTCCCTGCCCTCAAGCAGGACAGGATAGACCAGGGAAATTGCAGGGCAGGGCAGGGTGATAACTTTACCCTGCAAAATAAAAACCTGCAGTTGTTTGAATTTCCGTTTGAAAAAAAATCCTGTTTAGTTTCTTTGAGTTAAAACTAAAAAATAGACTGCAGAGAGCGATGCGAACTGGTAAGCAGGAGCTCCTCTAGATATTGACCGCGGAACGAACATGGTAGAATGAAAACAATTATATAAATTGACCATAGAAGAATGCATTGAAATTTATTGTTCAAGTATTTTTACAAAACGTAAAACTATGAGCTCTATATCGCGTGATTCAGATGATGATATTTGTTTGATTTCTAGTGGTGATTGCACTACTACACCAAAATCATCTTCATCTTGTCTTTCGAATGTTTCTGGTTTATCTTCTTCAAATACCTGTACTGCTAAGCGATTACAACGAATGTTATTTAGTAAAAACCTAAATGTTCGACTTGAAACTCATGAATCAACAAAAACATTGGATTCATGGTGACGTTTTTTTGGCTATGTGGCGGTTAAAAATAAAAACTTTGAATGAATTGGTGTCATTCTAGCTCTTCCGAATGTTGTCATGTATTTTGTTATGGTTCTAAAAGTGGCAGAAAAAATTTTATTAGTAAGAGCAGCGGAGAAAAACTCATAAAATATAAATTATGTATCTCTTGTTCGTTTTTTTCTTGCTCATTGTGGTTATCTTATTTTCTGCTGTTATTCTTATACACTTTGTTCAACTGAAGTTCTATAGTTAGCTTCTGAGTCCAAGTTATGCATTGGTATCATTCACTTTAGTTCTTGTTTCACACTTATGTATTATGTTATTTTGACTGGAAGTTACAATTATTGTATAATTAACTTAATTTAAATTACAAAAATGTTTTATGACACATTGAGAAAAATGTCTTTTTATTTTGAAATATATTGAAAATTTTAACATAGACAATACGTCAATTCAGCAGGATACCCTGCCCTGCCTTGGTCAGAGAACTGAACAGGGCATGCCAGAGGCACGGTCCATCTTAAATTTGTTCATTCTTTTACAGCAGGGCAGGGTAGGACAGGACAGGGGACAGGCAGGCCAGGGTCTAAAAAGTCACCCTGTGGACACATCTGTTAGGAACTGCCCGATCACTTATCTGTTGAACTCCTGTCATTATCTAGTACCCGAGGAGCTGTGAATTCTCTGAAAAAACATTTTGCTATGAAAATATTTCATTTTCAGGGTGCGACTTTTCTTTGGTGTCGTGAGATTCTTCAGGAATATCGGAAAAATGGATTGTTGAACTTCGACTTGAAATGTAACACAGAAAAAAGCTTCAACAAAAACAACTTTTTATGAACTTTTCAGATCGCGGTATTGCTCCATCACAAAAACCGGCTATTATGTAAACGAGTATTTTTCATCTTTCGAATAGAGTAACGAATTCTATGAAACAAACAAACTGAAAGACTTGAAACGTTCACAGAAAGCTGTTTTGGTGTTAAGTTTCAATTTCAATTTCAAGTCGAAGTTCAACAATTCATTTTTCCGATGTTCCTGAGGAATATCACGACACCCACGAAAAGTCGCACCCTCAAAATGAAATATTTTCAGAGGGACAAGCCTGCTATCAAAATGTTTTTCAGAGAAATTACAACTCTTGTGGTAGGACACAATGGAAGTCGTTCAGTGCAAAAGCGATCGGACAGTTGGTGACTCTCACTCGTTACACTTTGAGAATGAGAAAGTAAAACGAGATTTGAATAGGATAAACTTCTATTCGCTTTTAGATGTTGAAAATGACAATTATAGGCATCGGATGAAAAATTACAACCATGACATAAATATATTGTATACTACTGAATTTCTATAAAAATTGAATGCTCGCTCGTTGTTACTTTAGATCGAAAAGCACCAACATCGATACGAAGAATGACAAGTTGTGGTAATACTTCAGACTTAGAACCTATTCTGCTGTGCATTAAGTTTCTTAGCTGATGTCAATAATTAAACAAGAAAACGATACATTGAAAGTCGTTATTTCGTTGTCAAAATTTTAAATGAAATTCAGTTTATCCAAGTTCGCATTAACATAATACTACAATCAATATAGCATACTGCGCTAATAAAATAATAATGTCTTCCGTCGCTCGATTAGCATCATTACTAAACGAACTTGTTCATCAAATAATTTCAAGTAGCTAACAATAGATCTGCTGCTGCTCATCTAATCATTTTCATACGATAAATACTGAAAAAACTGAGGAGTATCGAACCCATTTATCTTTTTGTACTTATGATCGTCTTAAATACGACTTTGCCTAGAACATATTTAGTGAATTGGAAATTTTTCTTGTGATGCATATATTCTACCATATTTTAAATACTGAACTTCTCATTAATCTAATGACAGTTTATGAGAATTTATGTATTTCTAAAACGTATGAAATATACGTGTATACATGAAAGGAATCATTCGAACGTATGAAATTAGCAAGTGTCTAGAAGTTTTCATTTATATAGACTTTCCGAGTCGAGTTAATACAATTATACTGTATTCTGCACACAGTTTTAGGTAATAACTATATCAAAGATAAAGCGGAGACATTTTCATATTAAACTTCACACATCGATGTACCGAATGATTCTTAGAATATCTTGAAATTTATCATGTCGGCAAACGAATATTATCTTCACTTTAGAAAAGTAAGATGGATTCCAAATCATGAGATTTATCTATGAACTTGATTTCATATTGACATTTAACGAGTGTGACTTTTAATTATATACCTAAACTTTAATAAATCATTCAATAAATCTACTCTGAAGTATTTGAAGATATTAAACATTTTAGATCTTCTGTGAGTCTCTCTAATTCGTCTTCTATCTGTTACCATCGTAAGCACTAATATGCATGACTGTTTTGAAAGTGCTTGTTCAATTAAGCTATAGTTGACATATTTGTTTTTCTTTTGACTCTGCCATCGTCCATTAGATCTTATGTTCAATTACTGTAGTAGATTCTTCAAAGCCCGTTCTGATTCTTACATTTTAACACAGGGATTCGAAGGCAACAACTTGGTCGAGCTAAGAAGATCGTAGAATCTAAAATCGGGAACCTTTTACCATTACCTAACAAGAATGGACAATTACTAGGACTATAGTCCTCAATCCAATCAAAAGAAACTATAATTAAGAAGAGAGGTAGCAGCAATGAAGCAATTGGGACACCATGAACATATATATATATATGAGATGATCACCATTTTAAGAGCACTACTTACTATTGTTATGACGAGGACATGTACTCTATCAACATAATGAGACTCCCGAAATGTCACTTTATTTATATAAAAATATCCGTTTCCGCTCTCAATAAGAATCATTTTTTTTAAATAAATCAAATTCTTCACTTCTTCTAATCATTGTATCTATCCTATAGACGATAATTGACGCATGTCTACCTCTACCAGAACCGATATTTCTCGAAAATCGTATTTTTACTAATTCATCCCATCGATTCGTCATTTTGAAGAAAAAATTGGAAACGAAATGAACTGAAATGAAAACAAGTTGTATGTAGCTAATTACTCTTGATATTGTATAATTCTAATCCAATAAAAATCTGTTGTAAACTAGTGCCCTCTAATGTGGGATATGGTGTCACCAATGTAATCCAATATTTATCTATTTGTATAGCGAAGCGAATGTTCTACATGCTAGATGGATTTTTCTTCATAGTTGTTCATGTCGCTTACTACTTCTCAATCAATTTCTATCGGTTAAGACTCGAATACGAACATACTAATTGCTTAAACTAAATAGAATACTGTTTCAGAAATGTTTGTATTAAGTTCAGTATGAATTCCATCGCTTCTTTTCTAAAATTTAGTTTGTCTAACACTAAGGTAAGTTAAAACAGATTTAGTAATATGTTCTCCTGCATTGGATTCTTCGATAGATTTCTTATGTAGTTCATCACTGTGTGAGAGTCATGATATAGTTCGCATCGCAATGTAGTTTTTTTTTCTTGAGAGTTGTTGTTTTCTTATCTCGCATACTTGAACAGAAGTGTTCATATCAATGACAACAACACTTGTTCGAGTGTGTGTAATTAGACAAAATACTGTATTTTGTCACATGATTGAACACATAACAGATGATGCAAAATTATAAGTTCAGTTTTTTTGTGAAATTGATCTAATTGAAGTTTGTTGGAGTTCACGGTTAGGAACCATTGAAGACGGTCACCGTGGAACACGAATTATCATCGAGCAAAATAGATCCATGAAGATAAATTTCATCCGAAGAAGATTGACTATATTATTATCAACAGTAGAGAATTGTTCAGGCAATAAAATTAATACCTCTAAAAATCTATTTGTAATACTCGGACATGATCCAAACATTTAGAAAATGCTGAGAAATAATCCGGTGTGTCTTTGATTTTGATGGAACTAAAGACAATCTGTACAGACAAAATTTCTATGAAAGATTTAATAATATCGGTGAATATCTATTTCTACGGGCGCTCGGTATTGGCACAAGCTCTAGCATTCATTATATGATTCTATCTGTCAGTCTTTATTGAAAGTCAGACAATGTGTTTTTATATGTGACTGCACATTTGCAATGCCGTCAAGCAAAGATATGAATCATTAGGAGTGATTCAATATCAAATATGAAGTCATCTTATGACTTCAGGAGACATCTAGAAGTTTCTTAAAATAGTGATTCACGAAGACATACAAGAAAAACAAGTTTCATGTCAATTTCATTGAAATTCGAGCATTTTTTAAAAAGGTAGTATGCTTAGAATTGCTTCTGCTTTTAGTTTTTGATGATTTTTCGACTAAAGACTTAGGAAGTCACAGTTTTCGAAAATCAAAGAATTTTTTAGTGCATTAGTTAGTGCGAAGATATGCAAAGGAATGATTTAGCTTAACAACTGTTTGCTAGTTTTTTTGTTGATCGTTTCGCAGTGAAACATAGCTCATCATATGTATCAATATTTCTACCATGAAAAATAAGAGATTTTCTTCTGAATGGTTCGCTGCTATTCAAATGTGCTCTTACTCTGTTTAATATTGTCTTTAACAAAATTCTGCAATTGTTAGTAGGCGTTAAAAATGAATTAGCACTGCGATTAGATTCTAATTATCGTAAAATAACTTAAAACTCGAAAAAAATGAAGTATTACATGAAATTCTGTCGACCGAGTGTTCCTGGTCTACGAGTCTAGTACAGCTGAATAGAAGGAAATTCTAGGGGCGACAAAATACCGTTGTCTTCTTTTCTCTATGCATAAATAGATATGCTTGATGATGGTAGAGGTCATATAGGAATATATCTTGAGTACTTCATTACTAATTTCATGCAGTGTGTTACATGCCAATTTGTTGAGGTTCGTGTTCGAATTTCATGAATGCTTAAGTTTTCTAGGGAATATTGAGACAGATAAAGAAATTATTGTTGCTGCAAAAGGTTCATTTCTTTTGGTATCCATAAGATGAGTATACTGAAAAGACAGAGCGATGCAACACGAGGGATTGCATAATTTTCATAATCTGACTGGAACTTTGAATCATATGTTTGATAAATCGTCATTGACACAGATGAAAACTTAAGAACCATACGAACAGCTTATGTTCTTTTACAAGAGATTTGTACGCTGACTTTATTGTATATTGAATGCTGGAAGTTATTTAACAAAGTGACTTTGATACGTTTTCGATGAAGATGATGTATTTAATTTTGTGTTTTAGATCATATAAAGCATTGATTATATTCCTCTAAAAGGACATGCACATAACAGTAGCAAAATTTGGTGGCTCTGAAAATGTTCTTACGATTGAAATTGCATCAGATCTTTCACTAAAAGATTTAAAAGCTGTCATTGAAGCTGAATCAGATTTTGGCATAAAGGCGGATGAAATGAGTCTTTTCCATGAAGGTGACTAGAGGAAGTACTGTTTTTTTCTCGTCACGCTCAATCATAAATTTGATTATTCTAGGAAAATTACTTGGAGATGATAATCAAACACTTGCACAATGTAAATTCAATGATTATGATCTTGTGACTTGTCAACGATCAGCACGTATGTTATCTTTGATACTTTAAAAAGCTAGAGTGCAGAGAAAAAATTTGATTCGAGAATCAATAATGAACTCAATCAGGCAACAGACACCATTTGCGGTAAAGAACTGCGATTGGATTTTGATATATTTCGACGATATAGAAGCAGATATTTTACGCATCATATCATATTCGAATCACAACTATAAACATGAGAAAGACAACTGTAGTTCTTAATCTGTCGATGGAAATTTTAGAGACTAATTCTCATTTCAAAAATAGACGGGTGAGTATTTGTCGAATATTGTTATGAGAGAAGCAAACTTGATGAATGTAGTGTTCACTATCAGACAGAAGAGATATGTGAGCATCTATACAAATTAAAATCTGGTTGATTACAAATTGAATAATCTGATAAAGCCTATCTGAACAATGCGAAACTTTAATGAGTTGTTAAATCATTTTCTCTGTGGGGTAAGTTGCCTATTTTCGTGTTGCGTAAGTTCGAACTTTCTAGTTCGTTTTACTTCGAAGCTACCTGAATTCTTCGTGCGAGATTTCTGATTCCTACTTTATTACGTTTTGGATCATCCGAAAAGGCATCTTATGCGAGATAATACATCACGTTGAATTTAGCGCCGATGTTCATTTTTCAATACAAAGCTGTCTTAACTGCTGTTTTTTCTTAATCTTTTTGACGTGCGATCAATACTGGGACACACAATCAAATTTCGATACACTGTCAAATACAATCTTGACTGATCTTCACTTATTATGACGAATTAACTTACCATAGATGCTTTTCTTACTGAATAGGAACGCACGTACTTGGGAGTCAGATGCTTTCAGAATATTTCTTAAATCGAACAAACTAGAAAAATATCCACCGTATACACAGTTTAAAAGAGGACAGATTTTGGTATTAAGAAAGGGATTAAATAATTTAGTGATGTTAAGAAATGACTTCGACAGATTATCATTCATTCATTTGAATACAGAACGAATTAGCGCTCATTGAAATATCATTTACAGAAAATTAGATTCGTTCTTAAAAATATAATATCATTTAGCCTTTGCCAGTTCAGATCATCCTTCAACAAATTGAGTTCATCATCGAAAAATTAATTCTTTATAGATACTTGAGACTATGTTCGAGACCAGCTATTGACGAATGCATATGAATAACGTTTTTCTAGAGTCCATGAACTAGCTATTGAACTTTTGAAGCAACTGGTAAAATAATCATGGAGACGTTTGTTTCACTAGAACAACTTCCCTATGATTACTAATGGCATACATCACGCTTTGATTGCATATGAATTCAATTGATTAAGATTGAATAGAATAACATGAAAATCTATTTGGAGTACTACCGATATCAACCACTTGATTATTCGAAATGATTGGATAAAAAACATGAGATTCAAGTTCATAGTCCTCTTAATGTTCGTGTTGCACTTTGTGTCTGTTTCATGGCTTCCTATGAAAAAGTCGGTAAATAGGCTAATGTGCAATAGCAAGAAAACATGAATTCAGTTACTATATACAATATAAACTCATTGAGTAGCACATAAACACGAACATTTTGTCTCATCGAGAAAACGGAAAGTATTTGAACATTACGTATAGAAGATAGTAAACTGACCAGTAATAATAGTGTTGCTTCTTGCCCTCTATGTAACATGGAAAGTGCTGTCTGAGAAATCTGCTTGAGTATTGGGATAAGATACTTTTTCATGTTAAAAATCTTCCATATAGGCTCGATTTATCAGCGAGATAGGATATATAGGATTTTTCAAAACTTGGAATCATTCTTTCAGATGTCGGAATCATGTGGAACATTGAATTGTTATTCTGCTTATAAATCTTTTTGGGTACTCAAAAACGTGAGCACACTATAGAATCGGTCAGTGTGTCTGGCCGTTTAAACGATAACTCTTTACAAATACATTCGATTGAGCTGACATTATGTGCACAGCATTGTCTCATGAATATCTCGGTCGAGTTCGAAGATGAGACAGATCCGGAAAGAAATGGCTGAGTTATCGGAAAAATTCTCATTATTGACCAAACAATCCCTGAGGTGGGGTACAGGGAGTTTTTCAAAAAAAAACTTGTTTCTCTGAATTATCCACAGCGTATATAAATCGACTCAGTTTTTAACGCTGATTCCGAATCTGATATTAGTTTTAAACCAAATCGCAGCTTTCTAACAAAACATTGGCTGAAAAAGGTCTCAAAATGTACAAAAACTGGATCTAGAGACTAAATAGCCTAGATATGTCTCAGATGACTACTTAGTTGTGGGGTTTCCCTAAAACGTTTCCCAGAATACTTCATCCGTGCACACACTCTAGAACGACTGATTTGTCTCATTCACTTTTCGAAGTTCACATAACTCTCGGACATAAGTCCGAAGTTTTCACATTTATTTGTTTTTGTTTTTGAAATTGAATTCAATTTACTAATTTAGCTATCAACGGGTCAAGAGCAGAAGCAACAACAATGCTACGTCGAAATATGAACAGTATGTCTTGAACATTTGTCTGAAAGAAAAAAAGAAAGATCTATTTAAAATCACTTTATTTTTAGCTCGCGATCCTCGCCAACTTTTTGAAATGTTTCGTTCCAATCCTGAAATGCTTCAACACATTCGTCGAAATTCTCCTCAAGTAGCCGATGCTATTCAATGTGGTGATTTCAGTACGATATAAAAGATATTTATTCTGCATCGATCAAGCATTCTATCCTCTTTGATATTATTCTAATTTTTAGATAAATTTATGGAACATTTAGCGGGTCAATCACCTGAAATGCAACAACGCATGGAACTTGATCGACTTGCTAGTCTTGATCCATTTGATCCTGAAGTACAACGACGTATTCATGATATCATCAAGTAAAGTAAATCATATATAGAAACAAAGTCAAACTGATATTTTTCATTTTTTCTAAAATGTCAGTATGCAAAATGTTCAAGAAAATATGGAACATGCCGTTGAACATGCACCGGAAGTATTCGGTCATGTTGTCATGCTTTATATTGTGAGAAAAATGAAAACGATTGTGCGTTGATGTAGAATAAGAATTGTTTCTCTCTTTTAATTATGATTTAGAATTGTAAAGTAAATGGTCATCGCGTTAAAGCTTTCGTTGACTCGGGAGCACAAATGACTATCATGAGTAAAGCATGTGCAGAACGTTGTGGAATCATGCGTCTTGTTGATAGACGTTTTAGCGGCATTGCAAAAGGTGTTGGCACACAACAAATTCTTGGGCGTATTCATCTTGGTTTGTTTTATTCCATTTTATTTATTGATAATTGTCGATATGCTGATTGAATTTCAGCTCAACTGGAAATTGAAAAGAATTATTTTGCCACATCTTTATCTGTGCTTGAAGATCAACCAATGGATATGTTATTGGGACTTGATATGCTTCGACGTCATCAAGTAATACCTATATTCCCAAAAGACGAGCCGTATTTGAATACAAAGGGCACTATGTCATTCATAGAACATTCAGTTTCCATCTTGTTTTCTTCAAACAGATTTTGTTTTGAAAGCATCCTCAATTATTTTCGAATACCCCTTTTTAATGATTAGTTCAAAAAACAAGGAAATATTCTCAGATATTCTCCTCTGATTTCTAGCATCATTCTGCCAATTGATATTACGCAACGGTTCCATACGTATTTCTTTCAACTCTCGTTACTATTCCCAGGTTTATCTGAACCTAAGCCAAACTGATTTTTTTTCGGATCATTTCTGTCCTCCAATCTCCTGACCATGTGTAGTAATCAAAAATTTGCAATTTCTTTCCATGGCAACTTTGTAATTCAGTTTCTTATGATTTTAAAATTTTCGATTGAAATTTAAAAAAAACGGAACAATGCTACAATACGCTCAGGCTATCTCGAAAATAAACATATATATATATATATATAGCTTAGTAAAATCGGAAGAGTTGTGTCACAATAATTATTCAGATATGATTTAATATTCTATATGACAAGGAAAAAATTAGATGAGGTTTGTTCGTAAGTTGAATCTATCAAATTAATCTTTTTGATTGAATACTTGACAACGAAGGAGCATATGATCTCATTGAAAAAGGGTATGAACTACTTATTAAACGATTGTCCCAATAATGACACAAACACTCGCTCGTTTATTTTCAATTTCATTGTTTATTTTCAGTGTGTTCTTGATTTACATAAAAACGTTCTTCGAATCGGAAGTCTTGTTGAAACAAATTTTCTACCTGAATCCGAATTACCAGCACATGCAAAGCTATCGGCTGATTCATCTGATATCGAGCATAGTGATTCAAATCGAACTGGTAAGTATTACAAATTTTTCTTCTTCTCGCCTACGCTTAAAGAGTTATATAACAAAAGAAAATCAGTGAACTTCAAGATATCAAACGTTTTCAAAAGGTACTCAATACACTAGCATATAAAATTTGTTTAAATATCAGAATAGTTCGTGTAAAGCAAGAGAATCTTAGTACTAACGTTCTCCGTGTGATTATCACAACTTTTATCTTCATTTAAGTATTAGTATATTCTGTCGATGATAGCAGGTTTTGCATCATTATCAAAATCTCAATGTAAGACTGAATACAAAGAAATTTATTTTATTTGTCCGATTAAAAACATGAAAGCCTTCAAAATTTGATGTGGATAAAACTAAATAAATAAAAAACACTACACAACTTTATTTGCCCTAGAATCTGCAGAGCAGACGGCAAAAAGAAATCGATGCAAGTAGTTTGCTAGTTGTTTGTGAATTTTTCCATTTGTTATGAATTTTGTTTTGTCTAACAAGAATTTGCTTTGTTTTTAATTAAATATTTTAGTCTAACTCATTTGAAGAATAAGCTTTTAAAAAAGTTATCTTCTTCTTTTCTTTGCTTCTAGCTGATAATCATGCCGTAGTAAGACGTGAACAACAAGCTGCGGCAGCTTCAACACCATCGTCTTTTCCAGAAGATGCAATAAGACATATTACAAAAAGTGGATTTACAAGAGAACAAGCCATTGAAGAATTAGGAGTTACAAATGGAGATGCTACTAAAGCACTTGTTTCACTCATGGCGAAATCTTTGGCAATGCCGAAACGAAAACGTTAATCGCACGACTTTTTATCGATATTTAAATATATATATATATATATATAAATACGTGTAAAGGCACGCATTTTTACTCGAAGTCCAGAAAGAAATACTTATTTCTGTTTTGTTCTTGATCTTTTGTCTTCTTATACTTTAAGCTATTGTTTTTAAATTAAGGTTGAATAAATGTGCTAGTCACAACAGGAAAAGAGGGGCTGGGGCGCGGAAAAAAATCGTAGTTGTATTTTTACAGACTTTTGCCTACTAAGAGACGTGTTTGCAGGACACAATGTGAAATTCATAATAGAAGAACAAGGTCTCATCAATAGTTTTCTGTTTGAAAATGTGTAACTGTTGATTCTATTGTATAACAGATGCTTAATGTTACTCATTAGGAAAGCATGGTTATGAAAGAATCGGAGAACAAGTAATCACTTATCTATAGTTAAAATTAACGTACTCATACATGTCTGCCTCATTATTACAAACACAATCACGCCAATTTTTATAAAATGTTGTACTGTCGTACATTGTTTCAGAATGCTTGCAAATGACACAAATCTATTAAACATATGTCCTCGATGTGTAACAATGGTTTCTAAAAGTTTTGATATGCTCAGGCCGCTATGCCTGCAGTAGAATCTGAATAAGTCTTAGTTTCTGGACAAACTCTTTATGTTCTAGATGGTAAAACGAAAGATGCTTCCTGACGAAACTTATTTCCTCCGGAAAAATTTATCTTGCATCTGAATCGTCGACATCCTTCAACCGACGATAAATTTGGAAATAAATTAGAAACATCTATCAGAATATTGTTAATCAGTGGAGAATAAAGCAAGGGCGGGGGGAGGGGGATGAGACTCTATCGAAACGTTTAGCGAATATCCAATAACAAACGTTCGAGATCGCAACACAACATCTTTGAAAGCATGTGGTTTAGAGGATGTAGGTGAGAGAAATGAACACAACACCATATCGAACTGGATTATTTCACGGATCAGTTACCATGAAAAGATTAACAGATATTCAAGAAATAAGAAATGGGAATTTTCTTTCAATCTCTATGATCGCTCAAGTAAAACAAGAGACATGCCTTCCGTATGCTGAACATCGATATTGATGAAGAAGAATCAGTGAAAATGCATACAGTATTCTAATTACGAATTCGACGCAACTAGCTAAATTCGGCATACTAATGAAGAATAGTATTCTCATCTATAAGACTTCATATTCTAGCATCCAAAAGCAATGTAAATATAATTACACTCGGGCGGTATGGACGATGTAAATACTTAATAAAAGTCAATTTAATATTGTTGAACCGGATTCTTTTCTAATTATCGAATGAGTCATCGAATAAAGAAAAGTTCACAAGACATCAAATGTTTGCCTTTAAATTCGTGTGGTAGAACGTGAAATAAATATGTATCGTCGTGATGAAAATGACTTTTTCAATGGTTTTATACCTCTATGGGCGTTGATTTTATTTGGTATCGCAATTATATTTCTGATCGTATCTATTGCTGGTTTAATATGTCATATAATCGGTTGCCGAAGACCGAAACAAGACCAAATAGTTCATATTTATCCATCAACTTTGAAACAAATGTCATTCGTTGAGAACGATGAATCACAAAATAATCCGACAATCACATTGAATGAATTAAAACAAATATCTAAAAATACTTTATTCTAAATGTAACTATACAGTTTGAATAAATCCTTCTTTTTCTCGTTACATAATAAATTTAAATCTTCATGCAAATTTCATATAAATAAAAGAGACTAAGAATTATTCGATGTCATTCGCAAGGATGAAACACATATTACTGATAGCATGCGAAAAATTACAGTAGTGCTTTTAAAATCATCATCTATAGTACAAAGAAAAATTTCAATAAAAACTCCGAGAAGAATTTAAACTTCCAAGCGATCATGTCCGGCAAAGACTTGCAAATCTATACTTCTGGATATTGTCGATGAATGTGATGTATTTGAAAAATATTCAATTTTTGTCTCCTATCATCACAAGTTTTATTCTTTCTTTTGTTCAAACACGATTCATCTCTGATATTTCAGTTTCATCGAATGCTCCTAGACACGTGCAAATGTGTGTATTTAGACTAGTAGAATTTCATTGATCTTATTTTCTATTATTTCACTGTAACTTACTCGTTGATCACAAAGACTTCGATGATTTCGATTGTGATGTGACATTGGTCCAAAGTAGACAAATTATTCTTTCTAAGCCAGATGCATCCAGTGCTCTCGCAAATTCATCAGCAGTTCGAGATCCCTGGTCATTACGTTCCCTAAACTTTTAACTGGAGAATATATATCAAAGCAGTGTTTCACACGATTGAACTACCAACGATTGGAAACGACAAGCTTAGATGCGTCAATGGTGGATGAATCCGAAATTTAGATTTTCCTCTTGCAGACAATGGTGACGGAGAAACAATATTAAGAACTTTTTATGGAAATTCATGCTGTTTACGTTGAGAATTCGTTTTCTTGTGTAAATTTTAAAGTAATATTTTAACGTACTCATCGAGATAGTTTACGTGAAAAGTCTAGCAATTTCTTTTATAATGACGGTTATTACATGATTTCTTTGAGGATCAATTTCCTACATTTATCATCTACATGAAAATCGATAAATTCAATCGGCAACTATATGATATGATATAGCACGTTCATCCATTCGCATTAGTTAATTCGTCATCAAGTTATGAAGCAATTTATAACTAATATCTACAGAATTTTTACTCGTGAGCGTATGCATCCGTGTTCCATCTGACAATGCAGTCGACTAAATGAGGAAAAGGCTGTCAAGACTCATTCCTAGAACTTTCTTACCATCCCAAATAGATTCATTCTTGGAAATTGTTAAATTTTCGCTGTACTGTTGCCAGTGTATCCTTCGCACTTGGACTGTAGTATGTCTCTTGTTCTTTAATACAGTGATGCGTTTAAGGTGCAAAGTAAGTATTCATAAAGGTCTTCTTTCAAATTAAGTAGTAGCTCTATAGAAAAGTATCTGCCCACTCTCAGTAACGTTTAATATAACTAAAATTACCTATTCACAAAAAATGATGAAAAAACGAAGATGTTTTACAACTTCTAGAGAATGATCACTCACATTTTGATGAATTCACCTACATTGCATACGTCAGTATTTGCAATGATTCTCATGGTAAGAGTATACAATGAAAGTAAAATGAACACAATCACATCTGAACTTGAAATACACGATACTGAAGATTTAATTCAACAAGTAGCGCACGTGCATTACTTGACAGAAGACGAGCAAAAGTTTCCTTGCGGAGTACGAACAACTATTTTCTATTTTCAAATAATATGATTTAACGACAATATATAGTATACTATGGATGAGAAAATTAGTATATCTCTATTTCTTGACATGCTATCGAAAAGAGATGAAGATTCATGTTTTCAAAGAGCCGAAATTTGTCCAGATCAGACTCGATTGTTTTTCATCAGTATTTGACACAATCTGTGTACATGAGCAAGTCGAGGTCAATGTTTCAGCTATTTATTCGTCATAAAAAGAGAAAAATTGGAAGTACAAGTGTATCGTTTTGTTTTCTTTGTCAATATTACGAATCGCAAGTGCAGGAACGTGTGGCCGAATGCAAAGAAAATGAAATACGAGATTCAGACTACCAGCAGTCTCAATGATGTAAACACTGTCTTACTTTTATTTCGTCTGCCTGTAGAAAGCTTTATTTTGCACACTTTATCAATATAATCAATGCATGCACACGCATCTTCTCTTGAATTTTCAGTAGAAAAAATGATCTTTCTTTAAATTATACGCCAGTTTTGTATTATAAAAAGTAACACTATACGAAATTGCATAGCATTCCCATGTAAGTCAATTAGCTAACATAAACGAAAGCAACACGTTCTTCTTCGATGTTTTCTCATTAAAGTTTATATGATAATCATGTTCGTTGTTAAAAATTCTTAACAATCTATGCTGACATAGATATTCCATCGTATCATCTGCCTAATACTGTTCAGTATTGAGCTGATATTCAATCCGGCTTAGTGTTTAATCTTGAATGTCTTTATTCAGTTAAAAAAAGCGACATCTAAGGAAAAAAGTTCTTGTTTCGACGAAAACAAAATACATAATAAAAAGTTCCTTTTTTCATCTTGCTTAAATTCCTATAAAGTTTCATCTGACAAAACGAGTTTCTAACAAATAATATACAATAAAATTTAAAAACAAGATATCAATCAAGTACTTAAAATCGAAAATAACAAAACTAAATGAGAAAGATCTATTGTTTGAATCGTTTTACAAACGGCTTCGTTTCTTTGTACATATAATCGTCAATCGAAGCTTGAGTTCTCTTTTGAGATGAAATTTTATTAGTTTCGTCTTTCAAAACAGGATCCTCAAAATAGTTACTAGGTACTTTTTTTATTACAAATGAATCAAGTGTATTTCGATTGGTCTTCACGATTTTACTAGAAAATATCGAATGAGAAAATGATTGATTTCAATATTCGTCACTAAATTACTTTTCTTTATCGATATTCATCGGTCGAATATTATTGATGTGATTGATTTTCGTTGAGCCGACATTCGGTGTTACTCGATACATTTTAATATCATTATTCGGTACGAGTAATGGAAGAACCTTAGAATATATTCGATATGTTGTATTTATACGCCAGAAGAGAAAAAGTAATTTTTACTTGTTCAGTATTATATCGACCAAAATCAAGCCATTGATCGATTTCATGTTGGTTCGACAGAATCACCTAAAAATCAATCATTTTCTTTCATTGTAATTCATTGCAGTATTTTCCTTACTGGCATTCGAACATGTACGTTTCGCATCGTTTCACTTGCATCCACTGTACATATCGTACATGAGTAAAATGGTTCAGCCTATTGAAATAATGTTGGAAGCGTTCTTTAGAAAACCGTCGATAAAACTTCACAGACAATAGAAATCCAAGATAATCGTTCTCATTGTTTAAAAAACATAGAGATTTGATACACGCAGTGTATTCTTTTATGTGTAAAGATACTTAAAAATGTGTCAATGTGCCATTTTATATAACTAACACATAGAGTCATAGTCCCTAATAACGACACGAGAATTTTCACATCTCTTGTTTATCGTGGTGCGCCTGTATTATACATCCGATCGAGAATATTTTTTTATATGCAAGATCCTTAGAGT